>CAMZMU010000069.1:13148949-13416745 GCA_947311845.1 Poa pratensis | reverse complement strand
GAGATGTTGACCTTTCAGTACTTCAACTGGCAGGAATCACTTCGACTGCAGCAGGTCAGAGCAACACTCGAAGATACGTAAAAGCAACTAGCTTGTCAGTGGTACGGAGAAGACAGCTCTCCTGAGCTCCACCGGGCGAGCAGACACAAGACCAGATCAAGGCTGTCACACCTCGCGGATGATGTGAGGGCAGCACTCACTCGCAACTTAGGCCACTCTTTCTTGACATTCGACGAGGAGGGAGTGCCAGTACCCAAAACAGCTGCGGGTGCCTCTTTACTGCTGCAGCATACCTAGAGGCAATCAAGCCTCCAGCGGATGACCCCAACGCAAACTAAATCGCCAACAGATCAAATCACTGCCTTAGCAGCAAAGGCCATACGCCAAATCCCAAAAACTCCAGGAGGGAGTCGAGACGTGCCATAGTAGACACGCGTCGTGAAGAACATAATCGCAGTGGTCCGTCACCACTCGAAGGAAAGAAGCGGCTCACGTCGGCGCAGGTCCAGAAGCAGATCACGCAGATCTTACAGTAGCGACTCGTACTCTGATCAGGAGCCTGAGCACATGGAGCTCTGTGCTTCACTCGACGCGTCCGCGAGACACGGATGCCCAAAGGGTTCAAACTCACATCTGAACAGCCCAAATACACGGGTCGACAGGAACCTTCAGGGGCTGGAAGACTACAGACTGGCTGTCGCGTGCCAGCGAGGCAAAATATCACAGCCATGCAATACATACGACTCATGCTCGAAGGCACAGCCCGCGACTGGCTCAAGGCTCTACCTCCATCAACATACGACTCGTGGGATCACTTCCGCGCAGACTTCATCAAAAACTTCGAGCCTCTATGTGAGCGACCAAAAACGTTCGAAGACTGCGAGCTGCGTTCAACGGTCAGACGAAACGTTGAGGTCATACATCCGACGATGGACTGAGATACGCAACTCAGTTGGAGTAATTTCAGAAGATATGGCCATGGATGCTTTCATCATGGGCCTCGCCAGGCGAGACTTCAAAGAAGCACTTGGTCGCCAAAAGCCAACCTTGTGGCTAATCTCCTAAAGATCGCGACTGAGTGGGACGGAGAAGACATGGCGCGACCACACGCGGGTCCTCACCCCGTGACAATCATGATAGCGGCAGTCGAACCGCAGGACCGTACAGAGACGATCGGAGGCGCAACGTTCAAAACGTCACTACGACGACGACAGACCCGAATTCATGGCGGCTGGGTTCTCACACCCCGCAATGACCAAGACGAAGCGACCGACGTCAGAAGATCGACGGTAAGTCGAGATGATCGCCGGGACAGTCGAGATGATCGCCGGGACAGTCGAGCCGAACCAACGCAGTGATAGCTACAAGAAGAAAGACTGGCGCAAGTCACGCTCGGCGCAAACGAGCGATCATTCGATGACAAGATGGATGCTGATTGCAGATTCCACCTGTACAAGGGGAAGACGGAAAATTGCGCTCCAATCACTCGATGAGAAACTGCAGAGAATTCGACCAACTAGCGTCTGAATACGTGCAACTCAGAAAGGCAACAGCCGCACACGCACCCGCACCTGCACCTGTGCCTCAGCCAAACAATGTGCTGTTCTGATGGCACCACCTCCACCACCACAGCCTGCCGCAGGCGGAAATATCGCGGGTGCCATACAAGTACCTCGGGTGGACGAACCTCAGTACCCTCCGCCCCAAGGGCAGATGTACATGATACAGAAAGGTCGCCCTTCCAACAGGGAGCAAAAACTTCGCACTCGACAAGTAAACATGGCGGTCATGTCACCTCCTGCTGTAACTGAATTCTTGAAGGGATCCGAAACTGCAATAAGCTTCAGCAGAGAGGACCACCCACCATCGGTCGTTCGTCCAGGGCACTCTGCTCTGGTACTCGACGCACAAATTGGAGGCTACGCCATGTCCAAGGTCTTCATGGATGGTGGCAGCGGCATAAACATCATCTTCGCAGATACGCTCCGCAAAATGAACAGGTCAGTCGAAAACCTGCCAAAATCCTCAAATACCTTTCACGGTATCGTCCCAGGCAAAGCAATAAGCCCAGAAGGCACCATACAACTCGACGTTACGTTCGGGGACAAAAACCACTTCAGGACAGAGTCGATTGAGTTCGAAGTTGTCGACTGGAAGTCACAATACCATGCCATACTTGGACGCCCGACGTTCGCTCGATTCATGGCGGTCCACACTACGCATACCTCCAGCTAAAGATGCCTGGACCAAAAGGAGTAATCACAGTCAAAGGAAACTTCCAAAAGTCTGACTCTTGCGACCGAGAGTTTAGCAAAATCTCTGAGATGTTCGGCATGGAAGCAACACTCGCCGATCTAGCGGTCTCCAACGATCGAACACTTATGCCGGAGCACAAGAAGGTGGCAGTCGACAGAGCATTCAATGCCACCAATGACACAAGGTCGCATCAGGTGCACCCGACTGACCCGACCAAGACAGTCAATGTCTCTTCGAGTCTGCCTATCGCATAGGAAAGCGCGCTCGTCGAATTCCTCCGTGAGAACTGGGATATATTTGCGTGGTGTCCAGCCGACATGCCAGGTATTCCCAGGGAATTCGCCGAGCACTCTCTCCAATTATTTCCAGATGCTAAACCAGTCAAGCAAACAATGCGCGCCGCATATCCGGCCCGAAAAGAACCGCAGTCGAAGCCGAAGTCGACAGACTACTCGCAGGGTTTCATCAGAGAAATCAAAAATCACAATGGGTGGCCAACCCCGTACTTGTAGAGAAGAAGCACACAGATATCCTTCGGATGTGCGTAGATTTCACAGCACTCAATAAATGTTGTCCAAAGGATCACTTTCCACTACCTCGAATCGACCAGATCGTCGACTCCACCGCCGGGTGCGCTCGCTTGTCCTTCCTGGATGCTTACTCAGGTTACCACCAGATAAGGATGAAGGAAGAGGATGAAGAGAAAACGGCGTTCATAACCCCACTCGGGGTCTACTGCTACACAACAATGCCTTTGGGCTCAAGAACGCAGGCGCAACCTACCAGCGCATGATGCAAGACTGCCTCAAGAAGCAAATTGGGCGAAACGTCCAGGTCTACGTAGACGACATCGTCATCACAACAAGGGAGGAAAACACACTACTCGATGACTTGCGAGAGACGTTCGCAAACCTCAAACGCTTCCACATCAAGCTCAACCCGAAGAAGTGCACGTTCGGTTGCCAGCCGGGCAGCTCTTGGGGTATCTAGTCTCGGCTCGTGGAATCGAGGCGGACCCGGAGAAAATACAGGCCATCTTGACTATGCAAAGGCCTTCAAAGCTCCATGACGTGCAAAATTAGCGGGTCGAGTGGCAGCACTCAGTCGATTCATCAGCAAACTGGGCGAAAAAGCACTCCCGTTCTATCGATTGATGAATAAAGCAGACAAATTCGAGTGGACGCCAGAAGCCGAAGCAGCCTTCACGGACCTCAAGCGAGTCCTCACAAGCCCTCCAATCCTCGTCACTCCAAGGGAACGAGAGCCCACGCTATACTTATATGTCTCCGCAACTAACGGGGTGGTGAGTACCGTACTGGTAGTCGAACGCAGGGAGGGGATCGCCCAAGGCGTACAACGCCCAGTCTACTACTTAAGTGAAGTTCTCTCCATATCAAAGCAGCGGTACCCGCATTATCAAAAGCTGGCCTACGCCGTGTTCATGTCCTCAAGGAAGCTGACGCACTATTTCGCAAGCACCCGATCACTGTAATCAGCACCTCAGGGATCGGAGACATCCTCACAAACCCAACGCAACTGGGCGAGTCGCAAAATGGCTCATCGAGCTAGGACCACGAGATATCAAGTATGATTACCCGAAGGCCATCAAAGCACAAGTCTTACCTGACTTCCATACCGAGTGGATGAAGCTCAGTTGCCAGGAGCACCAGATGTGTCCAACTCATGGACTATGTACTTGACGGCTCAAAGAAGAACGAAGGCGCAGGCGCAGGTGTCATCCTCATATCACCAAAAGGCGACAAGCTTCGCTATATCCTGCAGATGGGATTCGAGTTACCATCCAATAACGAAGCAGAGTACGAGGCTGATCCATGGCATGCGGATGGCCAAAGCCCTCGGGTGCACTCGACTGATGATCTATGGTGACTCGAATCTTGTGGTGCAGCAAACAATGAAGGCCTGCGATGCAATCGCAGATAACATGATCGCCTACCGTGACCTGTACAACTAATGGAGGGCAGCTTCGAAGGCTGCGAGTTGCGGCACATAGGGCGCGAGAGCAACGAAGAAGCAGATAAGCTAGCCAACATTGGCGCGACCAAAGCACCAGTTCCACCTGGTGTCTTCCTCGAGCGCATCGAGCACAGGTCCATCAAGAAAAACGAACATCTCCTACATCAGCCGCACCAGCCAAGAGCAAAGCACCTAGCACAGAGGACCCGCCAGTCGAGGTACTCCTCATCGAGCCAACTTGGACTCAACCTTTCCTCGCATACATACTCGCGGCGAGGTACCTGAAGACATAACAGAGTCAAGACGCGTCACTCGACGATCTAAAGCATACACCGTCATCAACGGCGAACTACAACAAGCACAGCGTATCAGGTATGTTCCAACGATGCATAGCATTCGAAGATGGCCAGGCCATCCTTCGTGATATTCATGCAGGTACCTGCGGGCATCACGCCAGCAGTCGATCACTCGTAGCCAAAGCCTTTCGCGCAGGCTTCTACTGGCCCACACACTCAAAGACGCGGAGGACATAGTCAAAAGGTGCATCGGCTGTCAAAAATTCGCCACAAAGCCGCACGCACCCGCATCGGCGTTGAAGACAATACCATTGGCCTGGCCCTTCGCCCAGTGGGGGCTCGATATGGTCGGGCCACTCAAAAAATCCTCCCATGGAGGGCATACTCACCTTCTGGTGGCGGTCGACAAGTTCACCAAGTGGATTGAAGCAGTCCCTATCACAAGTTCGACTGCCACTAAGCAGTCAATTTCATAAAATCCATCATATACCGCTTCGGTGTACCAAGCAGCATCATCACTGATAACGGTACAAACTTCACGGCTGAAGAGTTCCGATCCTTCTGCAAAGAGCAGACATTCACGCTCAACTATGCATCCGTGGCACACCCGCAGTCCAATGGCCAAGTCGAAAAGCCAATGGACTCGTGACGAGCGGAATCAAGAAACGCCTCCTGGTGCCACTCAAAAGAGCCGCGGGTGCTTGGGTCGAAGAACTCCCATCTGTGCTATGGAGCCTACGCACAACTCCTAACGCTTCAACACAGTTCACCCCATTTTTCATGGTCTACGGCGCAGAGGCAATCCTGCCATCAGATGTAAGATTCAATGCACCAAGAGTCGAGGCATACAACGAAGAAGATGCAGATGAAGCACTCGAAGATGCAGTCGACTTGCTCGAAGAAGCACGCAACACGGCGCTAGCACGCACAGCTGTCTATCAGCAAGACCTCCGCAACTACCACAGCCGTCGACTGCGTACCAGGTCCTTGAGGTTGGCGACCTGGTACTTCGACTGAAGCAAAAGAAGGTGCACAAACTCGCTTCTCCATGGGAAGGACCCTTCATCATCACCGAGGTCATTGGTGGTGGAGCATACAGACTGAAGCACGCGAAGACAGGCGAACTCTCGCACAATCCTTGGAACGTTGCGCAGCTGCGCCGTTTCTATGCTTAGATTGCTCTCGCACAATGTAATAGGCACATATGTCGGATGGCTGCAGGTTTCAGACGCGCTTTTTCCTTACCAGGTACCTACGGGGACTGGAAGGTTTTTAATGAGGCGGCCTGCAGCTTAACATTCAAAAATGGAATATATCAATGATTCCTCATATTTCTCCTGCTTACTACTCGCATAACTTATTCGCACAAACTTAGCCTCACCCGAATACTCGGGGGCTGCGCTATCTCAAAGCATGAGCTTTCGCTCCTTCTTCTTCAAACATAATACCCAGCCGCACTCGAATACTCGGGGGCTGGGTCATAAAAATCATACATAAACGAAAAAGTTGCTCAACAAAACTAGGGTGTGCCTAAAATCATGAGTTGAAGCTTCAAATATCGCAAAAATTCACAGCCTCACTCGAACACTCGGGGGCTGTGCAATTTATGTTCCATACTAAGTGTTTTTCATAAACCCCACTCGATACACTCGGGGGCTGCATACATAAAAATATACACTACGTACAAGTGGCAAATTTACACTCGGGGGCTGTCCCCTATACAGAAATACCCTAATCTTCCGGTTCGTCCTTGACTGGTAGAACAGGGCCCATAAGTTGAGCGTGATAACACTGACCATCACCTCGCAGACTCGACTGTACCGTCAAGTTGCGACTGTGACAAAATCGATCCAGGCACGGGTGGATGTAGCTGCATATTTGGACGCTGACTCCGGATATACGCCATCGTTGCGTTGGCCCATCCACAAGCTTCTGGGTGATAAAGTCTCGAATAGGACCTGCACTCCGGAAAAGCCCGAGCAACGCATGGATTCCTTGAGGTTGCGGCCCCGTCGAAAAAGAGTCTGGTTGATTCGACTGAAGGCCGACCTGCATAACTCGAGCAGCAAGTGCTCCGCCACACTCGATCCTTCAGAGTTGCGAGTATGCGCCTCGGTTCTTATCCAAGCGAAAATGCTGACGGCCCGTCGTTGGTTCGTCAGTCGCATTGTTCAATTGCTCATCAACACGCTTGCTCCGCCTGGAAGTCTGGAACAAAGCCTGCAACAACGCACGTTGGATCAACAAAAAGGACAGGCTAGAACTCTTGAGAGTAAGGCAGTCATGCTTACACTCGAGTTGTCTGTTCACGTCTCCATCTCGCCAAGCACATACTCCTCTCGCTGAGTGGGTAAAGCAGGCCTCGCCCTCATCCTATCCAGCTCACTCGGCACTCCCAACTCTTGCTCCAGTTTCAGACTCGAGCTTTCATATAACGCATCACTTTGGCATCATTCGCCACTTGAGCTCGAGATCGGGTGGAAGCACGATGCCGCGACGAACCAGCTGAAGTAGCGGCTGCCCGTGGCTGTTCCAAATATCATAAAATCTCATGTCAGATATGAGAGATTCATCACAAACTCAGGCGAGTAACATCACATAGCCTTAGGCGAAAACATAACAAGGCACCAAATCCATACAAGTGTAGCAAAAGCACGCACACTCGTGATATCAAAGCATATTACAATCCATAAAAAAGGTAGATGGCCCTAAAGTCTATGATGCAGACTCGACCTAGCCCTACGCGCGCGATTGGCGACTCTGCTGACGGCTCCATGGTAGTCACAAAAATTTCAGCCAGCCGCGCGGCTGGCTCGTTCACATACTTCAGAGACACCAGCTTCCCGTCTGGCTTGAGGGAAATCAGACAGAGCGGCCTCGATGTCACCCTCTATCCCATGACCTAAAAGGAGCTTGAGGGTGGTCTCTGAGCCGCGTACCGTCAGAGTGCGAGCAAAATTCGTCATAGTCGAGGTTCCCGGCCTAGGACGTCGGCGAAGCCATCCATAGTCGAGGAAGTTGGCCAGATGGGAACACACCCTTGTATACGCGCGCCGAGTGTGCTCGTAGACTTGGCGAGTGCATCCTTCGCTTGGGCGGAGATGGCGTCAAGATCGCCAATAGCACGGTCGAGTGACAAATCGCCACTCGCGTCGCCTACAGTGCCGGTGCGCCAACAGCTCCTTCAAAAATCAGAGAGCAAAAAACTCTTACACAACACTCAGCTACAAAGAAGTAAACAAAAAGTGGCAAATTTTACTAACCGCCCACGTCTCGGGTGAGGCTAGACAGCCGCTCAGCATACTCTTTCTCGCGCAAGGCAGCTCGGCCTTGCTGGCATCCAAAATTTTCTTCGACTCAGCGCGCTGGGCGGCGAGTGCCTCCTCTAGCTCTTTCACCCGGGACTCAGCCGATGCTTTGTCACCTGAGATTGATGGCAAGAAGCAATTCAAAAACATCGACTAAGCAAGACAGTGCAAAAAGAACTTCGGGTACATAATCAAAATATACTTACGAGTAAGTTGCTCCAAGATAGCACGCATATTGTCCCTCTCCTGCTCCACCTGGACAAAAGCCTTGCCTGATTCCACCAGGTTGAGGTAGTAGGGCTGCAAGCACACGAAACCAGCATAAATTATACATAACAAGTACCGTATGCTGATTCTGCAAAAGACACTTACGTGTTCAGTCCAAGGCGCAGGCTTCGAAGAAGATGCCCCAACCTCCGGAGTTTGCGGCTCTCGTTGCCTTGGCCATTTCAATAGCAGTAGCCGTGGCTGCTGATTGAACGACCTCCGGAGCCACATGAGAGACTTCCGGGTGCTCATGGGTCGTAATCTTCTCGGATGGAGGAGTCGGTGGACGCACAGTCTCAGTACTGGGAGTGACAAAGAAATACAACATAAGCACAAGTATCAACAACAAAAACTTTAGTACAAAAAGCATAAGGAGCATACCTGTGCTCTTCTTCCTCATCAGTATCAGGTCGTCAAAATTTGGCCTCCAAAAAGCAGCTCCTCACCCGACTTGGGAGTAGGAGCTGAGCTCAACGGGCTCACATTCAAGGAGCAGCTGTGGCAGAAGGAGACGAGCGCGAGTCTCCGTCATCTTTCACATCTGACTCCTTCGCGGGTGAACTCGTGGAAGAAGACACAACTCGAGCCACCCGACGACGCTTGCGAGTGGTTAGCCTCGCTCTCATGATCAGTCGTGGCGGGCTCCTCAGCATGTACTTCCTCTGCCCCTTCCTCTTCGACCTCTTCCATAGGAGATGTGATAGCCGAAGGTACAGGCGATTTCATCCCCTCCCTTCGTTTCCACCGTTTGCACCTCCATTTCATGGGTTGGGCCATCTTTGGGAAGGTGGAGGAAGGGTTGATGCGGTTGAGTGGCCCTGCATACCACATACAGCAGTCGAAAGTTACAAAGATGCATGACAAAATAGCAAAATAAGGAGATAGTGTTGGGATATACCAACCAGGGGTATCACCAGCATGGATCAATCCGGCTAGTCCAGGGTGGCCCACAGTGGTGGTAAAGGCTTTGCCTACCGGGCGGCCCAGATAGCTGACGACCAAGGCTGGCGGATGCCGGCAAGGAGGGGGCCCAAGACCGAAGCCATGAAGCCACAAGACCAAGACGGAAGGCGGCAGACTTGCGGGCTAAGTTTAGGGCTCTGTATGCTTGCCGGATACGTAATCACCTTGTAACCCTAGGCGGCCGGACCACGGGAAGCCTTTAGCGCATACTCTCATACTTTCACACATCCCATAGCTCATTGTAACCTGTAACACGGCGATCTGCCTTATAGTGAGTTTATAGCAGCACGTAGGGCTCCGCCACGCCGTGGAGCCTGAAGCTGGGTAAACTGCCAGTGTACAATCCCGACTTCGACGACGTCCACCTTCTTTCCCTAGTTCACCTCGGCTAGCAGGACCCCTTCTCCTATCTCAGATGCGTTACGACGACAGTTGGCGTCACACCATGGAGAATAAGGCGTCATGCATCACGTTCCGGACGGAATCTCTTCATCGACAAGATCGCATCTGGCCGGCTGATCTGCTTCGGCACGCAAAGTCACCGACCGAATCGCATAAATTTTCACCGTCAACAGCGGCGGCCAGATGTTTCGCCCTAGTCGGCAACTCCGTCAACAATGGCCGCCTCGCATGCATGGTGATTCAATCTGTCAAGCTGCCTACTATCGCTTGCCCAACATGGCGGCATCAGCACAGCTTAGAAAGAATCATCAAAGCCTGGATCGGCACAAGTTTCGGCGTCGGAAAGCAATGCCGCGCTACAAGCCGGCAAACACGCAGACAACTACATCCTCGATGGCCTGGGGCTTGACAGTGACGCTGTCCCTCACGCCGTTGTCGGATGGCAGGAGCCGTCAACCGCTGAAAACATACTAGGAACGAATCTGTTCTGGTCCAGGGAATAAAATCACGATCCGGCTAGTACTCGAAGACTGATTCACATGAGGCTAGCTGGGTTGTCAATTTGATTAATCTTGCTCTGTACGTACAGCAGCGGAACAAGTCAAGGAGGGCAGCGCACAAATTCCTAATCCTATTACTCGTTGATGCAATCAACGAGGAGGCTAGGTGTTGGCTGCTACTACTTGTACGTACAAAATAACTGTCATTACTTGATCCGTCAAGCGAGCATCCGTTTATACGAACATCTCGGGCAAAAATATATCAGCAAATCGACGACGCCACCTGTGAGTGTACATCGCCGCGAGGATGACATTGGCGCTGTCGTTGCTTATTAATCGTCGCCTTTCGGCTTATTGCCATCATGGTGACTCAAGTTGTCAAATCTCGCCATGTCAATGATGCCAGCGGGACGCCGCCATTATTGCATATGGTTTAGACGCATTTATTATCAGATCGCTAGAACTTGGCCAGTTTGGGAAGACATCGATCGACACAAACAGTCTAGCCCCGCGTTTTAGCTTAACTGCTAAACGCGGCCGCGCCTATCCGACAAATTTATCGTCGCATTTCGACGCGGTATGCTGCTTGTTCGGCCTATTTATCGTCGTGTTCGGCTTAATTGCTAACGCGGCACAACGCTTTTCAGCGTACTTACCATCTTCGCCCCGTCCTGGCTTAATTGACGTCGCGGCCAACTCGACATCGCCTATTCGACAAGCACAGCGCAACCGACAAGCTGTGGCATACAGTATAAGAGGAGAAATAGGAAGTCGCCGCCTTGCTGGAATCGACCTCAGGATACTGGGGCTGCCGCCTACATCCGGGGGCTACCGCCTATATCCCGAGGGCTGCCGCCTACATCCTAAGGGTTGTATTCTTGAGTCCGGGCTGCCGTCTTCCGACTCCTCGACATCGACGTCAAACCATCAAACAGCTAAGTTCTTTATAACATTTAATTAATTGTATGATCATGAAATAGAAGTCTATGGTTTGCTCATTATGTTTTGAGATCATGTCGTCTTTTGTCTTTTCATGTGATCATGTCTTCTTTTGTATCAAAATTACCCAAAATCTGCTCTGTGCTAAGTGGTTCAACTTTTCGATACTTGCCGCCTTCGGACCAAATTAAGCAATCATTTTGCACCGCCTAATATCCTTATTCTGATTGTTTATATGTGGGTTTGCCTAGTAGCATATTTTTGGCACCAATACGTCGGCTTTGGTCTCTGAGTCTAAACTATTTGGTACTAGCCCTGGTTGACTCAGCTGAAGTATCTGCGCTGCGGTACCGCCAACATACAAAAGTTAAGCATATATGCCAGATAAATATTAAGGCGGGCCACATAAAATTTACAACCCTAAGTGTTTGTTCAAAAAACTACCAGCTCATGCCTTATATTTGTCCAGCTTACATTAAAACTAAATCTTAATGCAGCTATGTTTACTATGCTGGATATTTGACACTCAGGGCTGCAGTCGCAGCACTTTCATCAAGTCTCGAGCCGCCTTTCCGTCAAGGCGGCACAAACCTCGGCAACTAGAACCATTCGATCTACAACGCCATAAGTTTCTTCTGAGCATCGAGCCGACTTTCGAGTACGTCGACTCAACGCTCGGGGGCTGCAGATAGGCGGATCAAGAAAAACTCTGGCTAAAAGAAGCCCGGGGGATCGACGTCAACACTTCCCTTGTTCATTACTCGGGGGCTGCATGACTTGCAACCTCGTTGCCAACAACATGTCCGCCTTGTCGTCAGCGACACGGCCACCATTATCGCCTCCGTGGCACAACCACCTTGTTGACAGCAACACAATCGCCTACATGGCACGGCCGCCTTGTCGTCAGCGACACGGCCACCTTCATCGCGTTTGGTTTGAAGCGAATTGATCGCCAGATTATTAGTTGTTGTTTCCAATCGCCGAAACCTGGCCAGTTTGGGAGGACATCGATTGGTACAAAATAATAAAGCTCCATGTTCTGGCTTAATTGCTAACGTGGCACAGCCGCCTTGTCGTCAGCGACACAGCCGCTTTTATTGTCAACAACACGGCTGCCTCCGTGGTATAGCCGCCTAGTTGTCATGACTGCCTCTACATCCCAAACAACATTCATGGCACCGTTTCCACCTCTCTGCCTGTTCAAACTGTCGTGAACCAGAGCAACATGAACGTGCTAACTGTTGGCTTCATCCGTCAACATTTGATAAGACCTTGTCTAGAAGAATCCTGACAGCAGTCAAGCCATCTTTCCCATGATAGCGGCAACCATCCGGCTACTTTAGATGGATCGCCGCTTACTTCAACTTTGAAATGCTTCAAGCTCTTCAACCGCCTACAAGACAAGACGGACATCGCCGATAAAAGAAGACGGCGCTTGAAGAATTCGAACCCTTCCAGGGGCTAATGTTGTGGATATACCAACCAGGGGTATCACCAGTATGGATCAATCCGGCTAGTCCAGGGTGGCCCACAATGGTGGTAAAGGCTTTGCCTACCGGGCGGCCCAGATAGCTGACGACCAAGACAGGCGGATGCCGGCAAGGAGGAGGCCCAAGACCGAAGCCCATGAAGCCACCAAGACCAAGACGGAAGGCGGCAGACTTGCCGGCTAGGTTTAAGGCTCTATATGCTTGCCGGATACGTAATCACCTTGTAACCCTAGGTCCGGCCGCCTATATAGGCCGGACCACGGGAAGCCTTTAGGGCATACTCTCATACTTTCACACATCCCATAGCTCATTGTAACCTGTAACACGGTGATCTGCCTTATAGTGAGTTATAGCAGCACGTAGGGCTCCGCCACCACCGTGGAGCCTAAAGCTGGGTAAACTGCCGTGTACAATCCCGACCTCGACGACGTCCACCTTCTTGCCCTACGTTCACCCTCGGCTAGCAGGACCCTGTCTCCTATCTCAGATACCGATACGACGACAGGTAGTATACTTGATTGTTCACTAACCTCCTCCAAAGGCCTTTCAGCACCATAAGGAGTGACAGGACAATCGACGTTGCAAGGCTCGCTGGACTTTGTGATGGTAATGGACCGCACGTGTGACACCAGCTCGCTCTTCGACAGTTCCTCCTTGCTCATTCGGGTGGCGTCGAGTGCACCCTCGTACTCCCACAAGGGGTGGGTGCGAATGCGGAGCGGCCACACCCGCATCTTCACAAAGGTGGCAATCAAATGCACACCAGTTATGCTGCTTAGCATCTCTCCAATCTTCGACAGCAGAGGCGTTGTTTCTGCCTTTTCTTCAGCCAAAAGCGGGTGGTCCCAGGCATTCGTCCTCACGAGTATACCAGCAGTCGAAAATGGCGGGACTCCTTCCTGGTCGACGCGCACATAAAACCACCTCTTCCTCCACCCTTGCGCCGAGTCGACTGGCTGCAGGGCGAAGTAGCGGGTGTCGCTGCGCACCTGGATCCCGAAGCCGCCAACAGGATAGGTGCGGCCGCCTCGGTTGTTGGGCCGGACCATGAAAATCGACTTCTAGAGGGCCCAGCTGGGAGAAACTCCCAAGAAGCACTCGCACAAAACCATAAAGCAGACAATGTGCATAATGCCATTCGGGGTGAAATCATGGATTTGCACCCCCGTATGCATACAACAAGCGAAGCGAAAAACCCCTAGGTAGAAACTCCGCAAAACAAACACGCTCGTTAGCGCGAGGCTCGGGGAGTACCTCCATGGGCGACGGCGCGCGGACGAACAGCTGGTCCGCGGATGGCAGCATTCCCTCCTCGCGAAGCTTGTCCAGATGCGCCTCCTTAATGGTGGATTTCATCCAATCGCCGTCGCTCTTCTTGAGGTCGACGACAGGTGCAGATGCGCCAGCCACAGTCTTCTTCCCCTTCAGAGCGGCCGCGTCGGCCGCGGGCGCGTCGGCAGCAGCAGCTTTTCTCTTTGGTGCCATGGCAGTGGTGGCTAAGGGGAATAGCAGAAGCTCGGACGCAGGAACAATGGGGAGCGAGAGGAAGACGATGAAGCAGGGGCGGCGCGCAGAGCAAATGGCAAGTAAAAATAATGCCAGCACCGTTCCCCCTATTTACCACAAATCAAAAGCGATCACAACCGTTCAGATCCTAATCGTGCGTTACGCACGCAATCTCACCATACACGTGACAACCACGGAGGGCAACCGTCGCCGGCCACTCCGCCCACTACGCACGCAAAAAGAGGAGCCATCATCATGCCTCCGTCAAAAGTGGTACAGAGTGGACAAATCAAGTCCAAATGACACCGTCGTTCGGTCAGCGCTGCACATTGGGCCCACATACGTGTCACGTCCCATCCATCACAGCATAACGCACGCCACCGCTTGTCAGGAAGCGCAGTCACCAGAAACGTCATCCCTGACGTCATTACAAGCATCTGTTCAGAAAAGTATTCGAATCTGCCCAATGCGTATCGTTTACTCGACTGTCTTGATTGGTTCGGGTGTGAAAAAAGGAAAGTTAAGGCAAAATTGATCACTCGACCGGTCATTCGACTGATGCATATTACTTCCATCGGAGCGTATCAAAAATTTCTTCGACTAAGAGTATATGGGATAAAAAGATTTGAGATTATCCTCCATTGCAAGCAATAAAGCACAATCTCGGGGGCTACTCCCATCGGGAGCGCTGTCGCGCACCCGATAGAATAACGACAAAGTGTCAATTGACAAAAAGCTCGACTGAGTTCATATACAAAATCATACTCGAAACATTCCCGAGTTGCGTCCGCCGCAAATAACTCGGATGCGGCACGCATAGTGCAAAGGTAAGTCCCGCCAAACTTTCGAGCTGGGCTAAGGACCGTTCCAGCAACGTCAATCCTTATATTTTCCGTGTCAGCAGACATGATGAAAAATCCTGACGGACGCGTTGGGTAAAATTCAAAGCTATACTGCAGATCGACTCAGTAAGACCTCCGCGGCCTAGTCGAATCTGACCAGTTTGTTCCAGATTCGAGTCCGGAGACTCGAGTTTGATTGAAAGCTAGTAAGGTTTTACCCGAATGTGTAGTTAACCAGTCTCGATCCGTCGAGTGTACTGGGCCTGCTAAGCTATTATCTCTTGACCATCATAAGCAAAAACCACAGTCGATGAGATACTCGACATAGCCAACATGTGCTATTCATACATGAATTCCAGTTATAATATACATAATACAAAGCATATGATGTGCACTTACGAGTGAGTCCATGCCCGATTCTTCGAGTCAGACAAGTACTCGGGGGCTACTGACAAGGATATACATCTCGGGTACCCTGCCGTGTGGGTACCTGGTGCACGTAACGACTAAGTCCCAATAACGAAGAGTCTACTCGAAGCCCAAGACAAGAGGCCCAAGAAGATGGAGTACCCTTCAAGATTAGTCATAGGCATAGTCGGTTTAGACTTTCCTTACATTTAATCTGGGCCGGTTGCGAACTCCTGAGACCCAGTCTATTATATAAAGGTTAGGAGGGCCGCCGATCCGGGACAAGCCATATTCGAACCACCAAAAGCCCTAGCGAGATCGACATCTCGCCGGAGCTCCCCTTATAATCGCATAATCTCACACGATCAATACCACACAAGCAGGAAGTAGTACCACGTTCTCTCCCTATAATCTCAACCTTAGATCCTAACCATGGGATTTGATGAGTTAACCCCTCGTCACCCGCGTTAATGGCGACGCGTTTCCGCAGGCGACGAAGGGACGGGACGGCGATGCGTCTCCCGCACGCCTCGCATTTACGGCGGCGCCTGCTGAGCGCCCAGCCTTTCCCGGATTCCCAAGCGGCGCAGTGGCGGAGACGTGTCGCCGCCATTAACTCCGACGCGACGCGTGCTCACCTACCCGGCGCTTCCCGCCCAGTGCCACCGCTTCCCGCCTCTGTTTCCCGCTGAGGCTGGCTATAAAGAGGCCCCCGCTGTGCAGCCATTTCGCCACACCAGCACCGACGCTCGCCGTAGCCATTTGAGCACATAGTCCAGCCGTAGCCATTTGAGCACATAGCCATGCCTCGCCGCCTCGTCACCTCATGGGCCACGCTCACCCAGGCAGCACGCCGTGCTCACGGCACGGCGCAGGAGGACGCCGCCGCCACCGAACATCCGTTCGACTGGGCGGATGTGGACGACGTCGACGTCGACGAGCAGGAGGAGCAGGAGCCGGTGCAAGACCCGTACCCCGGCCAGGAGCCGCCGCCGGAGCTCGACGAGGTGCCGCCGCCGCCGCAGCAAGTGCTCCCGCCGCAGCAGGCGCTCCCGCCGCAGCAGGCGCTCCCACCGCCGCTGTGGCCTGACCAGGTGGTTGCCGCCAACTCGTTCGAGAGCTGGCGCAACGAGCAGGCTAGCCACCAGGTCAGGCTTGGCTACGAGGAGGTTGGGAACGCCGTGGAGGCCGCAATGATGCAGGCATCCATCCTGAGCGCGAAGCGCGATGAACGTTGCCGCGCCTTCATGGCCACCGAGCGGGCGCCGTACGAGCAGCTCAACGCCCAGGCGGAGGAGCCCACGTAGCACCAGCTCATCGCCCAGGCGAAGGAGTTAGCGGATGCGGCCTCCCGGCTGCGCGCCGAGCGGGAGGCGCACGAGGAGTTGAACTAGCTACGGGCGGAGAGGCAGGCTCGCGGGAGGCATGCGCAGGCTGAGGCGCAGGCAGTGTCGGCGGCGGAGAGGGATGCCATGCGCCGGGCGGCGAGTCAGCTCCGGCAGGAGAGGCGTGTGCGCTCCCGCTTAGCCCAGAAGGCCACGCACGATGGCGAGGCTGGCCAGAACGGCGGCGTTTAGATTAGGCTTTAGTTTAAGTTTCTACGGTTTTAGTTTAACTTTGTAACGTGTTAGTTTAAGTTTGCAACTTGTATCGTTTTAGTTTAAATTTGTATCTTTTTAAAATAATTCGAATGCCGCGGCCGACACAAGTTGCCGCACGCAAGGTGTTCGATCCTTTGCTCGCCTTTGGGGGGTGGGCCTCTGGGGCGCGCCGCTGTGGACGACCTCCAAAACTTGGCCGGACACATGTCTGACACCTCAGTGGGGCCTCGATTGGGGGATGCCGGACACGAATTTGGAGTTCCCGGTGGAGAACAACTTAGGGAGATATACCTGTGTAACCAAGATGCTTCCCAAAGCTCGCCTTGCCTCCATCGCCGATAGTGATCTTCATGGCTGCATAGATGAGGTTCACGTCATCATGATGGCACGGGTTGCCCATACAATCCAAGTCTCGTGAGGATCGGTCATTTAGACCAAAGCCAACATAGTCAAGGTGTGCTTGCCAGCGATCTGTTGCTGCGTCACCGGCGACCGACTGCTCGAGGTGTAGGATGCCAAGCACCCAAACGCTTGGACCGGCAGACGACTTACTAGTTGACCGCATTTGCCTCTGAAGATCTTTTTGCCTATGATTTTTTGAGCCAGGGGTTCCCCCGATTTCCATTATTAGAAACCATCGTACATTACAGAAAGTAAAGAAAATTGGAATTCTAGTCTACAGAGCCCACGCAGGGGAATGAAGCTAGGAAGGTTTTCGAGCTGACAAAAATGCTAGGATATCACAGCGCACAAGAGAGCCCAACAGGGTTCAATCATTATTTGTTTTGTTTTGCGACACTAGTAAGTTTGCACGTGCACGCACGTCTCAACTCATGTTCATATATATATAATAACATAAGGGAATTCTACGCAAATCATATTAGCATATGACCTGCTGAGAGTGAAGTATTGTAGCCCGGGGTACATGCAGCCCCTTATTTTGGCCATTAAAAAATTAAAGTTTCGAAAAGATCTAAAAAAGTTATGTAGATCTAGCAAGTGTGCATAATGTTAATTAATACGAAATATGATGTATTATACGCTACACAAAAAAGACAAAATAATAGATCGGAGAATAGTGCCCACCAGATCTTGTAAGAATTTTTCTTTTATAGGTAGCCTAACATAAAAAGAATTTCGAATTGAAAATATGCATGACAATGCTAGACGGAATAGGATCTTGATCTTATGTGCATGTTTCTCCTCACAGAAAGAACAATGCATAGAAATAAGCATGATATTAAAAAAAAAAACGCAGTAGGGGCTTCCCCTACCGCATTCCATTCAAAAAAAAAAAAAGAAATAAGCATGATATAGTATTTCAATACAAATCAGTTTAAGCTTGAAAACAGATTTATCATCCACCGTGAAATCTAGTACTTTATGAGATTTCAACAATTATCATTTTTCTCACACATTACTTGAATGGAACATTCGAATTAATTTTCACCCACATAGGGTGTAATCCAAACTAACAAATCATTATTGAGGAACATAGATGAACGAACAACAAAAATAAAGATGTATAGCAGCCACTGAATTGAATCGTTAATTCGTTATTGCACCAACCCTAAAGTTCATTACCTCTGCAGACAAGAGATGTTAGAAACACACAGTAACAAAAACTTCACTACATCGAAAACAGATTACCGATCAAATGGCATACATGTCTGCCTATTTGTTGAATCGGATTTTCCTTAACCATTTTGGTTGGCTGCAGGAGAAGAAATTGATTTTTTCTAACCTCAGATTTCTCACGCTGCAACCAGTTCTTATATTTAGTCACTGAAAATCTACTCTTAACTTGGAAAAAAAATGCATGTATCTTCGAAAAAATGCATACAGTCGGAACAACTCCTTTCAGGCATATAATTTCCTTGAAGCATGAGCAACTCCTTCCCTTACAAACATCTTCGGAAATGTCGGAGGAAGCTTTTCTATCAGGTTCAGCTAACTGAAGAGAATACCTCACCAATTGTGGACCTTTCCAGAATAAAATGCGAGCTAAAAAGTAGTGTCGATCAATATGCATTTTATAGTGAATCAGAGCTACACATAAAGTAGTGGCGATCAAAATGTAGAAGCGATAATGGCAAGTTTTATCACTGGGAGATGTTTGTTGTGGCAAGGAGAAATTCTATTGTTACAGCTGATGTATAATACATTAATTTTGTAATGACAGATAACCATAAATGACGTAGTGGTCCATTTACCCTGGAGCCGTACACCTAGTATGGGTGCACAATAGTGTTTCAATATTTTCATTGCCAACAACCAAAATCAATTGATAGTACCTGAAACAGTATAGCTAAATCGCAATAACATCATGGCACCGAAATCAGCCAAAACAATAATCAACAGCCATGATATACACGTACCTCCTGAGAGTCCTGGGTTGTTCCTTGGTTGATTTGACCATGCTAGGATCAGCACGAATGGCAGCATGAACTTCTTGCACATTGCTTCTGTTACATTATTATTTTTTGCCATCCTGATGAGCCATTGCATGAAGATGACCTACGGATTGCAATTCAGATAATAATATTAATAGAGAACAGCAAAAAGGAAATTTCAATGAAGGTAAATAATAATATGGATACAATACTAAAGCACTGTGTATACTCACTTTACTGGCTAATATCTTACGGACATTTCCTCAAACATCTTGTGAACCACTTAATTAATCCTTAGAGCCATAAAGAGCAAACATAGTGAAATTATTGGCAGATATCCAACGTCAACCATCGGAGCAAGAAATTATACAGGGCAACGGGTAGGCAAGAGGTTGTCTCGATCTAGTGGACAACCTGCGGCTGCTGCCTGCTGGTGCTCAAGGACATCCGCCGTCGCCTCATAGTCCTCCCCTTCCATCTGCCCTCAGCAAACAAATTAGTTGGACTCCAGTCAAAAAAGAAGAAGATGCAGAAGCACCGTGCCAGCGACATGGTAAACACCTGCACTGCATCCTCCTCTACTGGCCCACGGGCAACCTTACCTCGATTGGTTCGTCACCACTATTATATTATTTTAACATTATATTATTATTATTGTTATTATATTATTTTAAAATTAGTATAACATTATATTATTTGCGATCGGGATTAGGGAAATATATGTGGCGCGGAGTCTTTGTGCGAGGGGAAAGATTGGCGGGAAATATTATATCGATTGGTCGGTGAGCCCTCCCAGCCTTGACCATGCATGCACTCCCGTCGTCACCACTATTATATTATTTTAACATTATATTATTATTGTTATTATATTATTTTAAAATTAGTTTAACATTATATTATTGTTGTTACCAACTCGCCGGCACGGAGTCTTTGTGCGAGGGGAAAGGTGCAGGTCGAGGAGGGCGTCAGGCTGGGGTAGGTGCTGCTGCTCGACATCGTGCAGCATGGAGGCGGTTTTGGGCTGGGTGAGACCGGCAGAGCGTCGTGCGTGGTGAGAGAGGCGGTGGCGCGGTTTGCGATCGGGATTAGGGAAATAGATGATGCATCGTGGAGCGGTGGAGGGGTTGAACGGGGGACGCGGAGCGCTAATTTTTTCGGCAGAACATGTTCTGCCCGGTCGATAGGATGTATCTAGTCCGTCGACTGGATCGCAGGATGATTAAATGAATACCGACTATTCGATTTGATTAAGTAGGAAAGATCTGAGGGTGCTGATTGTCCTGTGTACTTTGTTTTGGTGGACATAGGAAAGTTTATGTTCGCTCTTTTATTAGTAGTAGAGAAGAATAAGAGCCATCGACCAACAACAAAGTTTTTTCCTCTAATCTTCCTCCTTCTTCAGCTTTGTCCCATTATCCCCATCACCGCCAGCCTCCACCCTTTTGCCGCGTCGAAGGTCTCACTTGATAACCGCACGAACAGTTTGGCTCCCCAACTGAGTGCATTCTGAGTTTCCTCTTTTGCCTGCAATACATCCCAAGATGAGATCATACGACCAATCATATTTGTGACAGCAATCAGATCCGAGGGTCTAATTGATTACAAGCATTATTACACGAAATAGGCTTTCGCCCAGCTTTATAAATAAATCCCAAACGGCCGAACCGATACAAGGTAAAGAGGGGAACCCCTTACAAAGCGGATCAAAGATAAAAAAAGAAAAACACGGAGAACCAAACTTGCCACCGAGGTCACCGGAACAAATCCGAAGAACGGGGCTCCACGATGACGCCCCCAAGAGGGTAACGACGCATCACGCCGCCGACATCGAGACCGGAGGTCAAAGGTTTTCACCCGGAACCCTAACACGGCAAAGGTATCCACAATGGCGCCCCCAAGAGGGTAACGGTACCCACAGGCATCGCCTCCATCGGCGCCGAAGCACAGAGCTTTCGCCCGGAATAACCTTCGCACATCCGCACCGTCGAATTGCCCAATAGCCTCGAGCAGGAACTCCAGACCACGTTCCGGGGGTCACTGCCACCAACACCGGGAACCCCCACCGCCCGCTCCTCGCCATCCACATGGTCCAAGGAGAGAACCATCACCGCTGCCATGTCGCTCGCCGCAGAGACGCCCATGCAGACCGCCTTCCAGAGCCGCCGCCCCGGCATCCGCAACCTCAACCCGAGGAGGCAACAAGTCGTGGTGTCTGCGAGGCTGCACAGTGAGGCCGGCTTTGGATCCAGACCTGCAAGGTCGACACTGGGAACCCTTAGGAGGAGAACCGTCCTCCACCGCGCGAGGCGGTCGCCGGCCGGACGCAGCAGCAGTGCCGGTCAGGCCCAGATCAGCCCACCTGGCCAGATCAGCCCGACTAGCTCCGCCGCCGCGCTGCAACGCCAGGGTCTCCGATGTCAACCTGCAGAAGGACTCACGAACGCCTGCACGCCAGGGCCGTAGAGCCCAGATCTGGGCCGAGCCATGGCCGCATCCTGAGTCCGCCCTTCACCTCCGCCCGTGCTGTCCCCTCTGCCGCCGCCGTAGAGCACCACCGCCGGGGCCGCCATTCTCCGCAGAGGACGCCGCCGTGGCCTTGATTGCCGACGCCGGACCGGGCTGCTGCACCACTCAAGAGGACGCCGCCGCCAGAAGGGCCACCGCCACAAGAGCCCGCATCGAGCACGCAGGTCACCACACCGCCGAAGTACGGCCGCGCCGCCACGCCCCTGCCCAACGTGGCGCCCTCGTCGACAGCCGCGCCCCGCGCCGCGACCCGCGAGAGGGAGAAGGAGGGGCCCCGCCGCCGCCAGCGCACGGCCCGCGGCCGGCGACGCCGTCCGGCGGCGGCGAGGAGAGGAAGAGGGCTGGGGGAGGGCTCGAAAGCGGCGGCGGTTAGGGGCCCCCTGCTCGCCCGCGCGGGGGGCGAGGCAGGGGACGGCGAGGAGGGGGAGGGGAGGGCAGGAGAACGGGGCGCGGCGGCGGCGGCTAGGGTTTGGGTGGGAGGGTCGCGAGAGCAGAGGCAAACCAGGTGCTCGGGCAATTCACAAGCATTATTACACGTTTTCCAAATCGCCCATACGATGGCTGCCACCCCAACTGTAATCAAATGTCGTTCTTTTTTGTGAAAGCTACGAAGCCACCCCCACCCAGCAGGTGTTGCATAGAAGGAGTTTTATATTTAAAACCAAATTCACACCAGGCTACATTCCAGATATACCGCGCAGGAGGACAAGTGGAAAACAAATGTGTAATCGATTCATTAGCACCGCAAAATTGACACATCCGATCTCCAGTCCACCCTCTCCGGTGTAGAACATCTTTACTAAGTACTCCCTCCGTTCCTAAATATAAGATGTTTTAGGTTTTGTTCACATTCACATGTACATAAGTGTATCTAGACACATTTCATGTGTATGTTCACTCACTTTAGTGTGTATGTGGACAACATGTGCAACACCTAAAACATCTTATATTTAGGAACGGAGGGAGTATACTATTTCGAACCACCAGCCACAAGAAAACTTTTACTTTAGCTGGAATTTTAAATTTCCACAAAGTTTTGAAAGGAAACCCAATGGTCCCCATCTTCAAAGCTCTGTATAAAGATCTAACTGAGAAGCCTCCCGGGAATAAATTCCATGTAACTGTATCTTCTCTATCCGACAATTCAACACCCCTACATTGAGTTCGTAGAGCATCCCACATATAAAGTATGTCTCCAGTCAGGGTACGACGAAACTTCAATATACACCAGCCCCTTCGAAAGAACTTCATGTATTGTGATATCCTCAGACTCACAGATTACATACAAGTTCTTGAATTTTTCACACAAAGGAAGACCTGCAATCCAGGCATCCTCCCAAAAATGAGTTCTCTTTCCATTCCCAATTTTACGGTGCAAAACGAGTAAAACAAATAACGAACCTTAAGCAACCCTTTCCAAAACCACGAGTCTTCAGCACGAAATTTAACCCCACTCAACGTTTTATTTGAACGATACTTTCTATATAAGAAACGCTGCCACAAGCCCGTTGTCGTCTCTAATTTGTAAAGCCATTTGCAAAGTAACGCAATATTCATGCACCGCAAATCCTTATCACCAAATCTTTTGGAGTGCAGACACGTCCCAACGCACAAGATGGTATTTCCTTTTCTCCAAGTTTCCCCCCATATGAGTCTAGCCCCAAAGAAATCAAAGCGTTTTTCAACCCCTTTTGGTAAGGGGTAGAAGGACAACATATGAAAATGAGTGCTATTTAGGCTAGTTTGAATTAAAAGTAGCCTTCCTCCGATTGGCATAAGTTTCCCTTGCCAACAACTTAACTTTCCTTCCATGATTTCTTCGGATTTTTCTAGTTTTTATTTAACAGCCGGGTTTGATCCATTGGTATGCCCAAGTATTTCGTTGGAAAAATTCATGTGGCACGGGAAAATATTAAGCTGTATTGATTTTATTTTTTATTGCCTCCCCAAAGCAGTACAGTTCACTCTTATCATAATTGATTTTTAATCCATCTGCTAAAAAACGCAGAGAAGGAATTTCAAATTTTGTGCACTCTGAACATCATCTTGTATGAAAAAGATTGTGTCATCTGTATATTGCAGCAACACCAGTCCTCCATCCATCAATTCAGAGACTAAGCCTTTGATATGCCCTAAAACCTTAGCACGCTCCATAATCATTGCTAAACCATCAACAGCTAAAAAAACCATCAAGGGGGACAAAGGATCCCCCTGTCGCAAGCCCTGATAAGTTTGGAAATAAGGTCCAATAGTATCGATAACTTTGATACCAACTTTGCCTTCAATTACCGTTTTCATAACCCAATCACAAAATGTATCAGAAAAACCCTTCAATGTGAGCATCTGATAAACAAAAGGCCATTAAATCTTATCGTATGCCTTCTCGGAATCGACCTTGAACCTAATCCATGATTTCTTTCCAGAATGCAAAGAGTTCAGAGTTTCATGCAAAATGAGAACTCCTTACATGATGTATCGATTTTTTCACAAAAGTTGTCTGTGAAGGTCCTATCAGAGGATCAACAACAGGAGAAATCCTATTCATTAGAAGTTTAGTTATAATTTTGAAACTGACATTTAAAAGACAAATCGATCTGAACTTTCTAATGTCGGTAGGATCTTTACACTTTGGAATTAGCGAAATAATCCCAGAAATTAAGCTAGATATATCGAGTTTGCCTTGTTGGAAATCCACCACAAGCGCCATGAGATCATCTTTGATAACATCCCAAAAGAATTGGTAGAATTCAATGGGGAAGCCATCAGGTCCTGCTGATTTATTATGTGCCATTTCAAAAACCACATTCTTCAACTCCAACATCGAGAAAGGCTCTTTCAAATGACTAGAGATCTCGGAGTCAATTGTTGGCACCCCTTCAGCGCTCAAACTAATATTCGACACGCTGGGATGACCTTCAACGGCGGCATTGGCAGGTCACTGATGACTTTACTTGTGTCCTATGCCCTGGAGGTCAGCATGAGGACAGGGATCATTTGTTTTTCAATTGTGTTTTCAGTACCCGTGTTTGGAACTACCTACAGGTGGATTGGGAAGCTGGCACTGACATGGTGTCTATTGCTGCTGAAGCCAGAAAACGATTCAGGCAGCCTTTCTTTGCTGAGATGATCATCATCGCTTGCTGGAACATTTGGAAAGTCAGAAATGCCAGGATTTTTGAGGCTATTAGGCCAAGGTTTGCTACATGGAAAGGTCACTTTTATCATGGTATGTCGCTGCATGCCCATCGGATGAAACCAGCTCATAAGGACAAGCTTAACCATTGGTTGGCTTCCTTGCCAGGGACGGAGCCGGGGGCGCGCTGGGGCCAAGGCCCCCCCCCCCCCCCCCTTCCATGGTGGAATTTTTTGCAAAAGACCCCTTGTAAATTTATAGATTTGACCCCTAATTTAGTCAAATTTACACAAATGACCCCCTCCAAAGTATTTTACATGCAGTTGGCCTCCCTTGTGTTACAATCCTAGCTCTGTCCCTGTTCCTTGCCGTAGATACATACTCTGTACATTCTTCCTTAGGGTTCCTCTCCTTGCCCTGCCCCTCCCCTCCACCCTCTGTCTATATTCTTTTGTAAATATTATTCTTTAATAAAGGAAGTTGGGCTGTGGGGCTTTTGCCTCACAGTAGTTAGGTAAAAAAAAAGGTTCCTGTAAAATTAAGTTATAAACACTTCCAAACTCTTCTGCCCAGCTATTGTTTTCCCATCACTTCCTCTTACATTTTTCCTCAATCTTCTCATTTTAGTTGCCACAACTCAATGCTATTATGAGCCCTAGCAGGAGCATCCTTTTGCCTATGATATCATAGCCGCTGTGAGATTTCAGTCACCTCTAGTTTACTTAATTCGCAGTGTGCACTTGGACGACCATTAGCATCGGGCACGAACAAGCTGAAAGACCTATGATTGCAATCGATGTTGCTTCAGCTCATTTTGCGGATTGAGATTTTTGTGAGGTGGCCTGCCTAAAGCTCGAATGATAACAAGCTCAGATTCACAATCTTTACCCAATACCAGCCTTCACCTAATGTAATGTTAAGTTGTACTACCTACCAGCATAATTCACACAACCTACTGAAAAATCTAGTCCCTGCCGCATAATCCCTGCCTGAATGAAACAGAAAGCAAAATTCCGTCGACTGATAGTATACTTAAATGCTGCTACATTACAAAACAGATCTCGGTATGAAAGAATATTTTACTCTTGTATTCTAAAAGAATATATCTCGCATATATGAAATCATAGTTTCAGAAATCCCAAGCATAAAGCAGGAAACACAAACAGGCAGACATCTTCGTGCACATAAAAAGAATGAACTATTTTGCTGATTCATGCACAGTAATCAATCAGTTTCGTCTATGCATCTTAAAGGACTGAAATATTTTGTTGCTACTGTTGTGGAGCATACATCTGTACAAGCAGAGTAGAATCTAGTATCAGACGTAAGAGTGTATTAGCTGATATATACATGGAAAATGCCTAAGCAAACCCGCCCTATGTGTACAAGAGTAAGAAACTTCTGAAAGCGTCAGCATGTTATGTTAGCAAAACCCTCCAACAACACCATAGTACACCGAGAACCTGGACCTAATTTCTGCCTCTTCCTATCCTGTGCTTAATCTGATGGGACTCCACCTCCTAGACTCACCTCAGTTTTGTTTCTTCCCGCCAGCCAAGATGCGAGAGATTTGGAGGCCTCGGGAGAATGCCTGGTTGAATAACAGCCTCGTTTGGAAATCCGAAACGAATGGGAACCATGCCAACACCGCGACTGGCACAAAGATGACGATCCCCATCAGGTATTCGTACCCCTCGACAACGCCTTGACAGACCCCGATAGGCCCAAGGCCTTCACCACCGGCTTGCTTGCCTGTGATATCTGGTTC
Source organism: Poa pratensis (assembly GCA_947311845.1). Lineage (NCBI taxonomy): Eukaryota > Viridiplantae > Streptophyta > Magnoliopsida > Poales > Poaceae > Poa > Poa pratensis. The sequence continues at coordinate 13,390,173 of CAMZMU010000069.1, read as the reverse complement.
CAAACGGATTAGAGTCAGTGAAAGATGTCAAATTTTGTTATGACCATCTTACAGCAGAAAACAGAAGAAAACAAGTTTAGGCGGAAGTGAACTGTAAGTGCGCCAACGGAGTTCATAATTTTCCAGAAACGAACAGAGTTCACAATTTTGGTCATAGCTAATTTAACTTGACCAAATCCTCTATTTTGTTTCTCCCCTTTTGAATTGATACTCTCATATAGGCTGGGGAGTGAAACCGTAAAGCTAAACAAAAGGAAAATGTTGTACCTGCAGAATGGCCCATCCTGTGGGTACGAAGGCAAGGAAGCTGGCGAATATGTCACCAACTGTAAGATGGAGAAGGGTGAAAAGAATGGCCAGAGTTCCAACAGACCCAATGAACAAGAACAATTTGAGGAGCCGGAACATAAGCTGGAAATCTGCACTAAATTTCTTTCTTCCCATAGATACCACCTAAGGAAATGGCACCTCATCAGAAGCATAACAAGGAAATAAACTAGAAGTATATGCCAACCAATATGTACTTGTTGATTTCATCAATCTCGAGCAAATGAAATTTACCTTTAGGACCAGAACTACTGCTACAATTACCAGCCAAGACAGACCATAAACCTGAAGCCACAAAATCAAATTTGGAGGGTCAGCCATGAAATCATATTAGAAAACAGGCTGGTAAATAAAGATTATGTAATCACAATATCATGGAACTGATTTAGTTGGACTAGAGTTGTAAAATAGCTCAAATAAAGTGGACAACGTACAGATAAACTTTTGTTTCCATTGGAGATGTTCAGATGGTACATGATACCATACTGAAACATGAAGAATCGGAAAGATAATATGATTTCCCATATGCGTCCCACTAGGCCTGTTGACTGCAGGTGTTCCTGCTCCTCTTCCCACCAGGACTCCCAGGCCTTATTGGCCGGCACACCAATCCCGCCACGACTGCTTATCCATTTGTTCCAGTCATCCCAATCATCCACCACCTTTTGCCATTCAAATCCAGATGGGTTGAAGAGGAATGGAGCAAAAAGCCATGTGATTACCAAGAACCACATAGATGATGTCAGCAGAACATAGGCAGTGGAATCTGTAGCCACATCACCATACAGCTCATACACTACTAGCAGTAACATGAGCTCGAGTCCTTTCACGAAATGACTCCTGCTATACATTCTATAATTTTCAGCAAACTTTACATGGCGAACAACAAAGCCTCTGCCAGTTGCTTTGTATTTGCACCACCATGAAGGATTGTGCGGCCGAAATAATGTGATTTTGTCCCGAGGGAAAAGGTGAAGAATACTGCGCACAGCTGAAGCTGCATGATAATGAAATCCCCCAAGGCGCTTCTAAAACCCCTTTCCAGTCCAATCTCCATGAACATGGGCAAGGCCATCAAAAGACCTAACTGCACAATAGATTGGATCCCATAGCTGCCTGAAGAGCACGGTTACCTCTCATCCGTGCTTGCTTCATAATTGCAAACTCAAGTCCACTTAATGCCAGATAAAGTCTTCCATACAAGAAAACATATACTATTATTACAACCATCTGCACAACAATAAAACAAGAGTATCAGAAATAATGCATGATGGCAAATCAAGACACACATGAAATGCAGATGTTTTGTACCATTGAGCTGACATAAAATCCAACAGTTGTGAAGTAACACGAAAGCATGCGGAAGAAGTCAAAGCGGTGACCCAAACGGTAGATATCTCGGCTAAGCACTTGCTCTCCATTACCACATGCAACTTTGGCCTCAAAGAGTGAAATTTGGTTCAGACCAACATCACGTCCTTTTCCAACTTGAATGTACTCATGATGGGTGACATTTCCTCGCCTGAGAGTTGAGTTAAAACCTGAAAACAAAATATCAGTTTGTGTTGTCCAAGGGCACAAATTCGTAATATTGGAGAGTGAGTTAGTATGTTGGATAAGAGCAACATTAGTGTCCTAACAGAATCTAGAGTAGTCTATTGGAGGCCCATGTGGCCCCATGTGTTGAGTCAGTTGCCAAACACAGCTTGAGTTACATATAGGAGGATGTGGAGGTCCAAGAGACCTATCCAGCAGAAATTTCCCCAAAAACCCAGAGGTGACGGTTAGAAACTTAGAATAGATGGAGAATCACATACCAGCAAAAATGTCTTCACTCAAGTTTATACCACAGGAAGCCTTGCTAATTCCACCTCTTGTAATATGAAAAAGCCTATCAAACACATCAGGATGCCCATAGTGAAAACGTACCCTGCCCAGAAAACAGAATATGTCAGATAATTACTTTAAATTGATGGATTGTTTAGCTTACAAAAGATTTGATGCCAGGAAAGTTTCAGGAAAGAGCATGTCAAATATACATCACTTAGACCATACTACATGCTTTAAATTGAAGACATTGTTTAGCTTGAAAGTTGATACCAGGAAAGTTTCATTAAACAGCATTTGGTTGTTTTATTCTTTATGACCTTATTAAATCTAATCTTTGACAGGCGTGCGTGTGAAAAAACATAAGTGCTCACGCAGAGCTTTATTGTATCTGCTAGGATATAGTCACCACATATGCTTACAACTTCATGTTGCAACATAACAATGACAATGTTCCATATGATAGTTATGGATCGCGCATAATTCAAATAGGACATCGTGTAGTGATTCAGACTTACTTCAGTGGATTAGCAAGAACCCTCTGTCCAATTGTCACAAAGCTGGTTTCCTGGTTTGACATAAACCAGGCAAGAGATGACACACTACAAACCAGCAAATGTCAGATGTTAGGCATTGATTTGCAATTTTGAACAAAAAACTATGTAAATAACACTGTAAAGCTTACAAACACACCTTCCAGTAAAAATGTGTTCACGTACTCCAAGAATGGTAGGAGGACGAACACCGTGGTTTTCATTAAACTCTTCCAGCAAATTCCTCATTTTCAAAGCTTCCTCCAAATAATTGTCCTGAATACCATTGGTAAGTAGAATAGACCAAATGCAACATACGTACTAAGAGGCATCATAACAATGAAGTTCACCTGGTTCATATCGATCGTTTGCAATGCTTCGCCACGGGTAAAAATAATAGCATGATTTTGATTTTCAGGTTTACCTTCGCCTAATTTCGCTGGTCCTGGCAATTTGATGCGGTATATTTCCTTCACAGGGCAAAGTACATAAGAACTACTGAGTACTGAGGTTTAAATCAGAACCACAAACCAGAAAGTTTGTACTCCGCATTTTGCAAAATATGAATACCTGATCATGATTGTCAAGAGCTTTAACTAACACTGAATAGAAGACCGTTTGCACCTTCTCACCATCCCTCTCTTCGACTTCATCAATGTATGCCACGCGGAGACTAGGATAACTGTAGTTTCAGATTCAAACTAAAATTACTTTGCATAGAGGGAAATAACATTTCAAATAGAACAAACAAATTAAGCAACTTTCCTCAAGGAACATTCCATTATCAATCGATTAAATGTTACAATATAAACGTAACCAAGACATGCAGCATCCAAAAGGTTATAAAAGATACTCCCTCTGTTCCGAAATATAAGATGTTTTAGCTTTTTCCTGATTCACATGTATTTAGACACATTTTAGTATGTATGTTCACTCATTTGGGTCCACACTTAGTGAACATGTGAAACACCTAAAACATCTTATATTTAGGAACGGAGGGAGTAACATTTTGCTCATTTTGGTAGTCATGGTGTGTATTGCGAGTATCGATATCACTTACTTCACCATCAAGTTCAGAATATCTGTTGCATGTCGATCACCCGACTGTTTCTGATTTCCATAGATTTGGCATGTCGCAACGAATGTGAATTTCATATCTGCTACAGCTTCGAGTTGAGAAGACAGAGATCTTTGGCTTTTCTTCTCTTCATCTGCAGGATCTGCAACGGCTTTATAGCCTTCTAGTATCTCTGCAAACAAAAAAGGTTATATGTTGTACAGCTCATATCAGTTTCCAATAAGAGTCGCAGTACAGTCCTAATCGAGTTTAGATAATCTGTTGGAGGACCATGTACGACTTCAGTGTAAGCCCAGTTTGAGTGTTTCTACATAAGGGTGTGGGGGTCCTGAGAGCATCCTCAGTGCATAGATCCTGTTTAGGTTGTCATTTAAGAGTGGTTCTAAATTCTAAAAGAATGTTATCTAGACCTAGTTCTCTTTGGTGCTACATAGAAAGTCTATTCGTCTCATTCTCAAAGGTCATCCACAAAATTTCCCCAACTCAAATCAACAACTATTTATAAAAATGTTAGTAAAAAGAGGGATGCCTCAGCTTGGAAGTCAAAGAAGCTTACCAGATTCAGAAGCCATGTCTAGGAATGCTTGAAGCTTCAACGCTTTCCTATAATACATCATGCCTCTAACTATTCACAATAAGAAAGACATGTAATGTGGAATCAACCAAATGATCCATATTTGATAAGATCAATGGGTATGGCCGAAGTACCTGTCCGACAGAGTGTTTGCCCTCTAAGAGAAGCCCAATGGCGAAGTTGAAGAACATTTTCTTCATTTTCCCAAACTTCACTTTCTCTCTTGCAATTAATTCTTTCCATGAAATTATTCCATTCATCTATACGAAAATTATGTAAAAATAAGAGACAGAAACTTGGTGATGAAATTCCTAAAAAACACACCCAACAGGAAAGTAACCTGGAAAGATCTTCTGGAGGTAGAATATAATTGATACACCATCCTCATTCTCCAGATCAAGATCATTTCTCGAATATACAGTTTCCTCACTGTAGTATGGCGTCATTACACTGCAAAGAACAAAGGGTCATACAGAATCATCTAGAGCTCAATCTTTTCCGCTTAAACTCTTATGATGGCAGACCGAATTTATACTAGGTTTATCATATATTTGTTGCTGTGAACTGATATAACATATTCTGGTGTTGACATTGGTCGTTTTGATTATGACATGCGCTTCACCATGGGTGGTCAGACTCAAACGGAAGTTCCAAAAGCAACCAGTTCCATTAATGGCATCAGGTCAGACTTCCATTTGTATATAGCCTAAACGATACACCAAATGACACTAAGAAGTTTGTAGAGATTACGGATTAACTGTGATCAAAATAACCACTGATAATAAACACAAATTTCTAAACAACTTATCATAAAAACAAAATACGAACTCATAAAACAGCAACATTTCAGTTAAAAATCCCAACAAACGTGGTAAACTTCTTGATGGTTGTAATAGTGCTTTTCCTCTTTCCCGACTAGTAAACGTTCGAAGTTCCACGTTGATCAGAGTTGGGAACGGACCAGGATTCAACGAAAAATATTTCCTGACAAGCGGATATACAACATATAATATTCAAGAAGCACAGTAAGACAGTAGTCTATAGCCATCAGACTCCCAATGAGTCCAGCTGATTAGATTAGACACATTATCACAAATGCTGTGCTGCAGTATATTTTAGAAAAAATAGAGCAACACTGCAATATACTCACAGGTTATATAAGAGACAAACCTGAAAGAGAGCATTTTGCGTACTCTAGGTGCGCGTGGCATGTCCATGAATAGTGAATTAGTGAAAAATGATATTCTTCGGCGGGCTTCAAGATTTGTAGGAACATCCATTGCCGATTCTTTCACAGTCAAAAGAAGGTATAAGCGCTTAATCTGCAGACAAGGTCAAGTTAGTGTACCTTTTTTAAATAAAAGCCAAATAAAAATCTGCTCTTATTACCTGTTCTTCCCATTGGGCTGAAATTGGTGGAGGGAAAACAATTGCAGGCCTTGTGCCAGTGCCCGCAAAAAGTTGTCTTCTTGGTACAAAGTCCTTGTTCCCATGACCAAATTCAGCTAGCTCTCTGTAAGCGACACAGGTAAAAAAAATGGTCACCAGTTTCTATGACGAAGCATATTTATTGTTATCATGAGTGCAAAAGGTGTTACTTGATCTCATTGACCATCATATCTCGCGTGATCACTTCCAGCATATCTTGAAGCAACAATACTACATTATCAAATTTCGAGGCATCTCTTTCTTTCTGCAGATGTGACAAACTTAATCTTAGAAATAATTGGCAATTATTACTGGTCTACAAAAGATTTCAAGCAGTGCAATCAAATAGGATTGGGTTCAGTAGAGGTAGTAACAATGCTTACCAAGGTGGATACAAGCTCCACAAACTTCTTGCAAAGGTCTGGCAGCGCGCTCATCCTAAAATTGGCAAGGAATGTATTTTTTGCAATGTTTGCTTCAATTTCTTTGATTATAATGCCAATAATCCTGTTGAAGTTAACACACATGTTACTAGAAGATCAAAATAGCAGTGAGCATACATTACAAGGTACATATGGTAAAATGTAAATAGCGATGTAGTAAAAGAAGCAAACTAACATGCAAGATGGATGCACAGATGACTTCAGTAGTATTAAGGCTGCCTATCTAGCAGAATTACACATTTAGAAGTTACAACCAGCCATAATTTCAATTCCATGTATATTCAACAACGGTGGTAGCTTGGTAGTCCTTCAAGGTTAAATTTGGAACTTCATGTTTCTTAAATTTGAATGTGATGACTTGGTAAAAAATAATGGACTTGTAACCTTGGAATTGAACCCCATTATCATATCTGGTTGTAGACTTCTTAGCACTCCCTCCGATCCATATTAATGGACTTAACTTTGTCTAGATATGAATGCATCTAGTCCAAACACTTAACTAGATGCATTCGTATCTAGACAAAGTTGAGTCCATTAATATGGATCGGAGGGAGTAATATAAACTGGTATGCTTATATTAATTTTGGCATCGTTAGTAAGAATGGAAATGTTGCATGTTCAAAGTACTCCAAATATTCGGCCATAGACCATATGTTACCACTTTATTTGCTCAGAGATACTTGCCACCACGTGTTCCCAAGTGTAGGTTCAGCTGGAAGAGTTGTTATCAAGGATGTTTTGATCACATTGGCAAAAACAATTATTTCCTAGACTACCCTGCCTTGCTTAAAAGTTGCTAGTATTCGTCAAAATAAGAGCATTAAATATCATAGTAGTTACAACTTAATAGGAACTACTAACAGATTTTGAAAAGAACAATAGTAGTAAGTACTGTCTGTTCCGAATGTAAGTGTTTATTTCTTTCAAGTGCCATTAAACTGCATACATAATAGCTACAACAAACAACATCAATGCCTTTTTTCATGTAGAGATACATGAAACAGTGTGAAGAGTGAAAGTATAAGACGATACCTTTTTTCATTTTCTCCAACCACTACTAAATTAAGAACAAGCTTGAACGATTCATAGCATTCAATTACAGCGCATTTCATATACTCGTCTGCACATATACGCTTCCATAAATCACTGTCTCTCGGTCTGAATTGTGCTGCCATGTCTAACGCTATAGGGATCTGCAAATTTTCAATCAAACATAATTTCCAATAAGAGGCAAACACAACAAGTGTACTAGAAAGGTACAACAAGTGTACTAGAAAGGTAGAATGGACTTTTTTTTTCTGTCAAACCTTGCTAGCGAGCAAGAACAATGGCCACTGCATTAATTTTAGGCTCGGGTCTGACGAGTATGGAACCACCAATAGGTCCATCTCCCTGCATAACAAAAGGTTCATTATCTACTTTGAACTGGTAATATTCTATAGGTAGACATGATCTAAGGTCCTCACTTATCACTTATAAAATCTTCTTCCCGGAAACTGCAAATTACTTCATTCCACAGTTGAGCAAACTTGGCAGCTTCAGTTCTCTTGTTGGGGGAAACCTTTACATTAAATTCTGCATTATGTTATGATTTCCCGGGGGTTTATAAGTGAAAGCGTGACAATAATTTTGCTACTGTCATTTGGTACCTCAGCAAAGCGCTTTGAGAGTGAAAACCGTCTGTTTCTGCTTTTATCTGATGGCACCAAATATGTATTGAAGGCTCCAGGCAAAGAGTGAAATCGTGATCTCAGCATTCCTAATGTCCGGATCTGGTACATAGAGAGTTTTCCATCAGAAACTACTCACGAAGTTAAGCTTCAAAAAAAGTTACACGTCACAGAAGGGCAGTGTAACATAGAAAAAAAAGGGAGGGTCGGTTCAATGATGTCGACAGCTAAAGAGGAGAATATCCAACAGTACGTGCACCAAGCCATATCACAGTATTCACTACTGTTTGCTTCATTTCATGAATAAAAAAAGGTTGTCCTGTAACATTTCCCTTGTGAATAATAATTAACAACTTCCACATTTATCTACATATAATTAGTTTTATAGTGTGATGTAATTTATTCTGAATTCTCAGGCTATAAAAACCAAAAAACTATTTTCCACTTATTAACATACTTTGGTAAGCCTTCTCATACAGAGTATTCTGCAGACAACTGTATTACGTTATGTATATCTTGTTGTATGTTTATAAAGTTAGAGCTATTTGGTTTACGCAATTGACAGAGACCTCGACAGATTCAGTTCAGTTCTTAATATAAAAGAATGCCCCAGAGGTGCTCTAAACTCTAAAGCAAAACAACAGGTTAGAGAGAATAGTTTAGATTAATTATTACCTCCCCAAGTCGTCCAAGAGCCCCAGACATACCGCCCGATATTGTAGAGAAGATGGCGTACCATATCTGGGTATCCATGAAATAGACCTACATAGAAGGCATAATAATTGAGAAACCAAGACTTAGTATAATTCAAAACATTTTTTTCTGAGAATGAAATTTCAAAACAAATGAGAAGAATGAAGCTACTTTTCAGCTAATATATGTAGCACTGCACTAGAAAGCCGGATAAGCGCATACCAGCAGAACAGGGGCCCAGAGTGATAGGATGGCAGCGATATTATATGATGCTGAAAAGGCAACAATGTTTCAATAAAAAGGGATCCACAATAAAGACAGCACCATAAAATCATTGAAATTACCATTTGGAAAGAACTCATGCCACTCATAACGAATATTATGAACACTCATTATATCCTTGGTCGGCTTTATAAGTGGTTGTATCTGCAAAATTAAAGTGAGTTTCAGATCATCTCATCAAAGCATGTTTGCAAAATATCTAAGCATAGAACTTACCTGGACAAAGTAACTGAAGGAAAGCTTCGAGCAGAGCAGCAAAATCCAAAATAATGTATACCTTTTCAGTTGAACAGAAGAGAATGAGTTTTCCAGCAGAATAAAGCTCCAACGGTTATTCTAAAAAAACTCCAACGAATAAAAAGCAGTAACTTACTTAAAAAGTGCTGCTTGACTTTCATGCATTCCACGGCCAACGTAAATTCGCTTCTGCAATTTATTTATGCAGTTAGCAGGTAGAGCAATGAGCAAGGAGAAAGGGACAATAAATGGACATGACATTAGTGTAGTGTAGCAAGTCATGGCGCAAGCAAAAAAAAAAGAAAAATCTGGAGAGCCTTTTCGTAAAAAAATTATCTGCTTAGTTTACTTCCATGCATTGTATACAAAATACTTCTGTTGCTCCTTCCCCATCGTCACCGCAGTATAGTTTAACCACCAAATTCGGGATGGACTGGTGTGGTTCCTCTACGCCTAGAACACCAGAATATCGAACGGGTGTGCATATGATTGCCTTAATTAGCTATATTGTAGCCCTAACAACGCAAAGTATTGTTCAACGAAGCCCATATTGTTAGAGAAGTGAAACTCTCAATCTTCATAAACATTGAAGAACTTTTCAACTATCCATACCGAGCTTTTTTCAAACTGATGATAAATGGTAGGATAGTTTGGCATCAGAAGTCATTGAATTATTGCTCTTCTCCGCAAATAACAGTTTTGTAATTTATCAGTAGTTTATCAATCCATTAGGATACTATGAAAAATAATAAACTGTATGGAAATGCCAGGATATCAAGATAACTAACAAGCGATCTGCACCTAATGGAGTTGATAGTCCGCATTCAAAGATGAAGCTTTAGATTATTCAACTCAATCGTTGATAGGATCAAAAGTATTTTCAGGATGTTTCCAAATTATTAAAACCCATGATGGAAAAAAACATGACTTTACAAGAATGATGGAAAAAAACATGACATGCTGTTATCAAATTCATTCTATGAAGTTCAGTTCCATCTTATCACGCATTACCTTAAGTAAAAATTGACTCACAGCACAATTTTTGAAATGAATATTTACAACAAGCATAAGCTACAGAATCAAAAAATAATAATAACAGAAAATAAAATGGATTGAACTGAATACCTGAGACCACCACAGTAGTAGTCTAACTATATGCCAATCTGAGTTTTCTATCCACCTTCGGAACATAGGGAAAAGGAAGAGCGCTGCGCTAATGATATTCGGTATCAGGTAAACGGCCACAGCTAGAATATATAGGGGTGGCACTCCTTTCACATAAGCAAACCATTTTTCCAGTCCTCCCAGCCGTAATTGGACTTTTTGTGCAGTGCTGATGTAAAAAAATGGAAGAATCACAGCCCATGCAGCACTGACTATTATCTTCAGAATATTTCTCACAACATCAAGGAACTTGCATCTAATGTGACCAGGGAAGTTCAGAATAAAGTCTAAAACACCTGCCATCAATTAAACAGAATATCAGTATCGTTTTGGACATCAAAATTGTTATTGCACCAGAAGACTCAAAAGACCACATGTTTCAGACTGGAGAGAATCTCAAGAACGTGACTGCTTCATATAGTAACACTAGTTCAATACATATGATATGAAGCCCTAAAGCAAATTTACAAGAATGGTGTTGCCAGTTTCTTTCCGCTGTATAAATACCATCACAGTAACCTAGCTTAACATAATCTTATGGTAATGCCATTGAACAAAAGCAGACGGTAGTGCGTACATAAAGCTAGGGAGAAATCATCCAATGAAAATCCGTTGATAGAAAAAATTATCACCTGCCATACTAAATTTTCATGTTCTCACAAAAATAAAGCAAGAAAACTACATGGTTCTGACAAAATGCCATGCATATAAAGCAAGTTTATGAAATGGGAACATACTTTGGAGGAAGTGTAGAAATGCTGCGGTGACAAATATGCTTGACAGAGAATATAAGAGGTCCTTCCGAAAAATTTCAGTCACTCGATAATCACTCCAAGCAAAAATCATCATTGCCTGTTTGGTTTAATAGTTATAAGGATTCACATTCAGAGTGAAAACCATATTCCAGAGAAGAAGTCCATCTAAGTTTCAGCCCAGTACCTGTAGAGCCAATAGATAGAAGGTCCACATTCGGTCGAAACTACGGAAGATGTGCCAAAATGATCTCGTCTCAACAAAATTTGTCTTCCCTGTGCTTTTACTAGAACCCTTTGGTGACGAGCTTCCAGCCTATAAATAGTTTTTGTCAGTGTTCTCTTCCTAATCAAATTCTTTGGTAAGAGATATTGACAGAGTGATGTCGAATTGTACCACTGTTACACGCCTTGAATCATGCACAGATTTGAAGAAGTCGCCATCATCCCGCATTGGCCATCCCAGTGAGAAACAATCCGGGGTCCTGCAACAAGTAGGATTTCTTAGAGAAATCTGAAAAGGCTGTCAGTATATGACAGAAAATAAGGCTGTGAACAGACCAGAAGTATTCATTTAGATCATCATAATTACACCAGGCTGAATGTGGTGTTTTTCCATGTTTGCTTTTTCCTGCCTCCTACAAAACCACCATAATTATATGTAGAATGAACTAATTTGGGATTTCAGACATTGGTGGTTTATCAAAGTACCTTTCTGATGACACGGTAGATAGGTGTTACAACTTTCTTTAAGAAAGACTCCTCATCCCCACCATAAGATGGCCTGATATTTTCGCCAGTCACAATACTGACGTTTCCAGCAAGCAACCCATGCAGCTCGTATGCCATCTGAACACATTGAAAGATATCGTTCAAAGAGATATTCTTGCAACGAGCTCCGGTACTTGATACGACAATTAAGAACATTCAAATTACATTGTGAAAAATGTAGCAAAGACACTCTGGCATAAACCGGATATTTGCTGATTCACCCCAGATGAGAAGATAAAGACCTAGGTACAAAATCCTTCGCTGCTGAACTTCCAGTGGTTGTGCACCCGGAGGATTTCTGCAGTTGCCAAATTATCAGCAGAGTAATGTACATGAAGGAAAATAATGTAAGGAACTACATACCTCAAACTATGCTTTCGTGACAAAAATTTGCACCACTTTTGTAGTTGTTGAATAACTTATTCATCACTACGTCAACAGCTCGATCATCAAGCTGTTTCATGGGTGAAAGAACGGCTGTGCTCAGTCAAGAAGCATTGATGAACAAAAAGTAGAAAAGGAAAGCATGGTAAATGGAGGGTGTCACTATTATTATTTAGCCAATCACTTGGTTCAGAGGAAAATATACAGAAATTTTAATCAGTCAAATTTCATGATACTAGTCTTCATCATGTGATGGACAGCAATAAAGTCAGCTGGCATTTTTGCAAGCAGTTGCACCAACAGTCCAGCAAATTCTAATGTCAAGAATATGGAAGTTAAAGAAATGTCAAGAGAACAAAATTAAACTGCGTGTGTATGTGATGGAAAAGTGGACCAACAATCACAATATAGAATTGAACAGAATTAATTGGGTACTAATCAAGTGAAAAAAAAACATTATTTTTTTGTAAATATAAAATTGAAGCATATATCCTTTTCTGTTCAAAGGTTACCACCACATTTCTTATGTATGGAATACCCATTGATCTTATGCTTATCACATTTATATCCATAAAGTCAAGCTGTCAAAGTAAAATATCAATAGAGGAGCATGCCTTGCTTGGATCAGGCTTTGGCTCAAGTCTAATATGCACATTGGCAAGGAGGAGAATCAGATGCTCCCTTTGATTCCGAACACTGTCATGCTGCACACAAGAAGAAACGTTGGTATTAGCTTAGTAATAGATGGGAAAATGAAATTGGTTTGTCCAGAGTGGCTAGCAGACCTGAAAGCCAAACATAGCTCTCAACCAATCAAGCAAATCAAGCTCACCCCCCTTCTGCCTTTCTGGCTCGAATGCAGAAGGCCAGGTCAAGCCCCGTGTATTCTGCAGCGCTGCGACTGCTGCTTTTATCTGTTAAGGTTGCATTCGATGACCATGTCAGTTTCTTTCATCAAACCAGTACATGATACAATTGTTCGTTTTGAGGAAACATGTTACATTGTTGTGAGTCGTACATACCTCCTCCAACTGCATGATGGACTGGGATGCACTGGCAGCATCGAGGGGCAAAATATTGAATGGCGCATAGATGTCTTTTTTTCTTGTACAAGTTTGTGATAGCGCATAATCTGTGCAGAGAAAATTGTAGACAAACTCGTTGCAGAGGGAACTAGATTTTAATTGAGAGAGAACAATAACAATTAGGGGAGAGACAGGAGCGAGTACAAACCTCTGGGTTTTCTTCAACCTTCTCGTTCTTGTTGACGGCACAGAGCACCTCGAAGAGGACTCCGGCTGTCTGGTAGGCCTTACCAAGTTGAGCCCTGCAGACGACATTGGGTGAGACTGGATTTGTGAGGACGAGGATTGGGATTATAGAGGAGATTTCAGTATATGTTAGGAACTGGAAAGTACCTGTCAGCTTGTTCCCCTTTGTCGAGGGCACGGACATAGTTCTCATAATACTGTTGATAGAAACTCTCCATTTCGCGGGCATCGCTCTTCTTCAGTCGCTTCGCAGACTGGGACTATTGTCCTGTTGGATTAGGTAAGAGCGAAAGAGGATATTTTAAGAGAAGATCTTTGGATTCAATAGTAGGTTATGCAAAATCCGGTTGAAAAGGGAACCCTGACCCATGTTCCCTTTCTCTGTTTCTACATTTTCTGGCCATTTCAAGTAAAAAAAACTAATTGGTAAAACTGAACTGCATCATTTAAAACATACAAGTGAATATGAGAATGTGGCTACTTCATTATATCTCTAATAAAAAATAATCATATGATACCGATCAATTGAGATGAATCGTGAGGAGGGTGGTATAATCTGAAATCACTTCAACAGATCCCCCTTCCCGACGGACACAGCGAAAAATATTAAATGTGCACCGGAGGTTAGTTGTGACTTAACAACAAAATAATTAGAACTTTAGAACAAAGCACAACATTCTATTACTGGAACAAGGTTCTTTATCTACCAGGTAGGATTTAGTCAGATTGCAGGTTTGTTTGGCTCATCACAACTCCAACAATGTCATCAAATTAAGTAAATCACAAGAAAATATCCATATTTACTGTCAGTAGTTATCAACTTATCACTAAGCAAATACACCTCTGTTCCTCAAAACAAGGTGTATCAGGTTGTAGAAAAAATTAATAACATGTACAATATCAAATCAATATCATTAAATACATTATGAAATATATTTTCATATTATAGCTATATAGTACATGTCAATAGTTTTTTCTATAAACTGATCAATATTTACATTTTTTACTTTGAACAAAATTTATACGCCTTATTTTGTGGAACGGTGGGAGTAATAAATACTTGCTCCGTTATAGCATACATAGCATTGTACTTTTAAGTAGCCTTCAATGAACATGTAAGTAAAATTACATTTTTCACACTGTTTCGCATTACATATCTAATCTATCAAAAAATCTGAATAGTTTGTTTTCAACTGGTGATCAAAGATAGATAGCTTTGACTACACGCTTTCGGCATCATTTATTTTGAAATGAAGCTAGTAAAGCTATATGAAACAGATTTGTATTGAACTGAAGTCCAGTGACCATAATCTTCATGTTAAAGATCATGCAATATATAGTAGTACATTTCGCAAAAAAAAAAAAAATATATATATATAGTAGTACAACACAAATTTTGTAGGAAAAGATTTCTCGTCTTAAACTGCATGTTGCCTATTTCACTTTGCTTTATCTGAGTATTTGGACAACGTACCTAGGACCACTCCTACATTGACAAGTTAAATTAAGGTAGTCGTCTATATTAGCTTCCAGCATGTTTTTAGCTCTGAGATTTTTATCAACCAAACAAACCCACATGTACCTATAAATATCCTACAAGCGTTCAAAAGCTAAGATAGTAGCAATAATGCACCAACTTGCATAACATATATAACCATGAAACCCAGATAAAGTCACCGAGTCAGAGGCTAGTCAAAACCAGTAAGGGAACATGCGCAAATTGAAATGTATTAAACTAACAAAAGAAACCCCTCGTGCACGCAAAGCCAGCTAGATCATGCAGAAATTATGAAGGGAAGAGCAGAGAGGGATGTCTCTCACCTTCTCTAAGCGTTGCAGCAAGGCAGTTTTGAACTGCCGGACGCCACGACCGACGGAGTTCTGATCCAGCCGGTGCGCCTTCTCGAATGCATAAAACCGACCTAGTTTGGAAAGAAACAGATCAGCGTGAGTTGTGAGAGCTAAGGGCTACAAAACGAAGAACCCATCCGTGCTACGTGATATTCTGACATTATTCAAACAACACAACGAACGATCGAATTCAAGCGACCAAGGCATGAACTGAATCAAATCTGCGGCTGTGCACTCCCAAAAACAAGAGCAATTTGGTACAAATAGCTCAAGCATCAGAAGCGAACGGGTTTACGGCCCCAAAATTAGCTAGAACATACGCGAATAAATTTCATATAGAGAAACCGAAGAACCCACTCGAGTTACGTGATATATGCTATTCCAACTTCCAAGCAAAACGATTAAAAAAATCAGCACACATCAAATACCTAATTCGACAAAAAAAAGCAACACAATCAAGGAACGGCATCAACTAATCTATTCTGACAAGTGATCTCTCGTCTGATACGAACACCTCAGGCGTGCTTCATACACGATAGAAGATAGCTACTCCAGCTGTTTCCACAAATCAGCTTCACGAATGAGCAAAAACATACCAAATATGAAAAACTAGCTGACGGAGCAAAACCAGCATACGCGGAGAAATCTCAGACATGTCCCCATAAACTCGTAGCAAGTTAAGCAACCCAATAAAACCACACACCGACGCGCGAGCCCGAGAAATCTCAGCCCGAACTTTTGGAAACTAGTGAACACAAACAAAACCTCCCAAATACACGCTATACAGGCTGTTGATTTCATATCAAACCCCGACCAAATCATAACGAGTTGCTGTTTTCGTATGCGACACCAACCAAATGCGGCAGGACAGGATGTACCCCCAAAAAATCGCCACAAAAAAGGGCCACAGCGAAGTAGTTTCACGGTGAAACTTACAGAGGTAGGCGACGCGGGGGCGCTCGTGCTCGATCTCGGCGGCGACGCGCAGGATCGGGGCGATGCTGTTGAGCGTGGACGGCACCACCTCGTTGTCGAAGACCTCCATGGAGAAGGTGGCCATCGCGGCGCTCCTCGACCCGCGCCGGTTCAGCCCCGCGCCCGACGCGTGCGCCGCCGCCCACGTGGGCGTGGCGGGGTCGTTCCCCGCGGCGGCCGACGCCGTCGACGATGGCTCATCCCCGCCGCCACCGCGCGGCGTCGTCATCTCCTCGCGATCTCGGGGCCGGGCCGGGGCTTCCTCCTGCATTCGGGCCAGGGTCAGCGCTAGGGTTGATTCGGACGGAACCGCGGGGGAAAGGGGGAGGAGGACGAACCCTAGAGCGAGAGGCCGCGAGCGCGCTCCGCTTCCTTCCGCCTCCGCCTCGCGCGCCTCGCCGTCCTGCTGGAATGGAATGGACAGGGATAGGCACGCGGCTCGGGTGCGCGTGGTTATTTATACCCGGATCCGACGGCTCGGGATCTCTTCCGGACACGTGGGCGCCATCGGAGGCGTGAAGGCGGTGGAAATGCTGCGCTCACTCTGTCTCTCTCTGCGGGTGGACCCGACCGTCGTGGCTGGCCATTGGGCACCAAAACTTTTCTTTTATCACCTGGCAACCAGCTTACCTCACCTCGAAGTATAAAATGACATATGTGGCCCACTGCTTTCGGCACTGCGGGTTCGGTACATAGTTGCGTGGAGGAAGGATTAGGAGGTCCTCCATTGCTACTTTGCTGCTTATCCGGGCCCAGCGTCAGTGAGGTGGCATTAACTCGTGTGAGTTAGCTGGGTGTGGGTTGGAAATTCCGTGGAAAGCGGGGGTGATCAGGTTTTTGTCTTGTTCCAGCAGAAGTGGAGCTGTCACGTGGGCCATGCGGTTGAACGGGTCGCTTGACCCGCGGAAATTGCTAACCTCGGGTCGTTGCATGCCCGTAAGGTTTGCATGGCTTCTGCATTACGCGATCGTTAAGCAAAACCAGTAAAGGAGAATAGCGATAACTCATGCTTTTGGTGTGATTTATCGTTAACTTATTATACTCTCTCCATCCCAAATTAGTTTACGTAGATTCAGGACGAAGGGAGTACTTGTTCTTGGGATGATGTTTCAACATTGAAATTCCAAAAATAGCAGAAATTTACTTTCACACCCGAGGTCATATGATTCTGCCTAATTAGTAAAAAATAAGAAAAATAGAAAAATATTTTTTAAAATTCTAAAAATCTTTGGAGACATACATATACAAGTTTTCTACGTACGTGCAAATTTTCGTAATCAAATGACATGTGTGATGCTTTGTGTGAAAAAACAAATCAGTGGGCGAAATGGAATTTTAAAATGTAGTTTTTAGTGCCCTGATTTTGTTTTTTCCATACACACCAACACATACATCATTTCATCATGAAACTTTGCACGTATGTACAACATTTTTATATGTTTGTCTCCAAATGTTTTCAGAATTGTTTTTCTCCAAGAGGCCCCCCAAGTTTGGATACCCTCGAGGGTGCCGGAAACAAATCAGTTTGGTCCAGACACTTGGGGTGTCGTTCTGGGCGATTTTTATGTCCGGACACCCATTGGGCCTTTGGGGGGTCAATTGAGGGTGCCGGTGGAGATGCTATCACACAAGCTAGCCGATGCTAGGGGCTGCAATCACCCTCGCTAGCTTCGTTTCGACATAATTTTTAAATCTAGAAAATTAGAATTAATAAACTGGCTTATACAATCACTTTATTAATTAAGAAAATAATTAAAATCATAGAATTGCTTTTACATTAAAAATTATCACGGGTGACCAAAAAACTATCTGTGCTTTAAAAAAGTTCATATTGTGCAAAAAATGTTAATGCATATTCACAAACATGTTCATGTTTAGAACAAAAACGGCTCACCTATGTAAAAAAAGATTCATGTACTTTTACAGAAAATATTCATGTATTTTAAAAAGAATCTTGCGTTCAAAAATCATACATCTAAGACCTTATGTTTTATAGGAAATCTTCCCATATTTGAAAATTTCAAGGTCTGTACTAATTAGTATTTTTTCTAGATAGATGTATTATTTGATTACTTAGCCTAAAGTTTGTTGTATTATTTAACGTAAGTTGGCATAGACGCTACCTGTAAATTAGCTTCATGTGTGTGTTATAAGTTAGCCTGGTATTTGTGGGCCAAATATTGTGGAACGATATTGGGCAAACATCGAAACAGTAATGGGTTTTGTTCTGGGCCTTGAAGGGGCAAGATTAAAGCGTACCATCATGTTAATGGGTCAGCCCACCAAATCATAAAAGGTCATCCCAGCTATCTTACCAGGCCAGCCCAATTCGTATTAGTAGGCAGGTCCGCCACACTTATTGGGCCAACCCACATCCAAAAGCAGGCTGGCCCACGTCCACAAAACAGGCCGATCCATGAACCCTATCTCGTCGGTCCACGAAACTTAACAGGCCGACTCACCAAGCCGTAGTAGACCGGCCCACGAGCCCTGGCAGGGCGGGCCATCTAAACATAACAGATCGGCCCACCTAACCTTAACGGGTCGTCCCACCTAATGGCAGTAGGCCTCAGGTGGGCCTGGCATCTACCATGGTTCTACGTCGTGATAGAAGAGATAACGCTGTTTGCCATGTATCCGTTAGATTCTTTTACCACGACAGCCTGTTCGTGGTTGATGACGGAACCATCTACCACGAAATCCTGGGGTCGTGGTTCATAAATCAGCCACGCAACATCCACCACGGTACCCCCTCGTGGCGAAAGCCCTTTAGCCACGAAAAACGGCATTTCTACCACGAAAGTCAGCCGTGGTAAAAGGCCATATTTCTTCCGGTGTTAGGACATTTCATCCTCTCTGAAGGTTTTAAACCTCATGTTGACACCTTCATCATCTGAATCTGGTGCCCATAGATCATCACTTTCCTCAATGTCTTCTTCTTCACATTTGTATTCCTCTTTCTGCTTCCCTTTCTGATACGTCCAAAACGTATCTACTTTTCCGAACACTTTTGCTATTATTTCTCCTCTGATTTGTATGATTTGGGTGAAACTAATGCGGACTAACGCAGTTTTGAGCAGAATTGATTAGGTGTCTCGTTTTTGTGCAGAAATTCAATATTCCCAGGAAAATACCAGAAAATTGGAAAAGTGATTTTTGGCCTAGAAGATTCGCGGAGCCAGGAGGCAGCCGAGGAGGAGGACCACAGGCACCAGGCGGGCCCACGGCGTGGGTGACCCCCTGGCTGTGCCCCTGGGCCGCCTCCCCCCCCCTCGGCCATCGACTCGCGATGCCCTATGGACTACTTAAAGCACTTGACCTAAAAACGTCCAGACGGAACTCCTTTTGAAAACACACACCCGAGCTCCGCCGCCATCGAAAAACCCTAGTTCGAGGGTTTGCAGTTCCTGTTTCGGCACCCTGCTGGGATGGGGATTTGGAGGAGATCATCGTCGTCTTCATCATCATCACCTCTCCTTCAACCATCCATGATTCCCTCATCCATGTGTGAGTAATCCCTGCTGTAGGCTGTAGGGGATGGTAGGGATTGGATGAGATTGTTCATGTAATAGATGTCAGATTGTCAGGGCATGGTGCCTAGTATCCATTGTTAGTACTATCTATTGTTGTTGCAACTTGTTATGCCTAATGCTTGACACTTAAGGCCCGAGTGCCATGATTTCAGATCTGAACATGTTATTGTTTCATGAGAATAATTATTGTTTTGGATCATATCTGCAAGTTGTATACACCTGTTATTGTCTTGGACCTGAGGTCCTGGAGTGACAACAATCGGGGTAACCAAGGGGGATAGTTATAACTTGAGGATCACGTGTGTTCATGGAGCGTTAATGCTTTGTTCCGGTTCTCTGTAAAAAGGAGCACCTTAATTACCAGAAGGTTCCTTTTGGCCCCACTGCAAACGGGTTGTTAGGACAATAGATGTTGTGCAAGTTTCTCATTGCGAGCACGTACAACTAAATACGGAACACACGCCTACACATGATCGGTACTTGGATGCTTTTATCATTATTTACCTGCATTGCCCTGGGTTATGACTATTACATGAGCTATCTTATTCATGCAACGCCCGTTCATCCATCCCTATGCGTACAATATCTATAATCATGGTGTTTATTAAAGTCACTGTTGTTGTCTTTATTTTACTGATGTTACTATTCTGCTACTGTTTCTGATGTACTACTGTTGCTACTGATAAATCGTGCCAGGCAAGTCTATTTTCAGGTGCGGCTGAATTGACAACTCGGCTGCTAAGGCTTATAAATATTCTTTGGCTCCCCTTGTGTCGAATCAATAAATTTGGGTTTTACTTCCCTCGAAGACTGTTGCGATCCCCTATACTTGTGGGTCATCAAGACTATTTTCTGGCGCCGTTGTCGGGGAGCATAGCTCTATTTATAAGTTCACCGGGGAGTTATATTGTCTGCTACTGTGTTATCCGCTATGGGTAAGCATCGTGATCCCAAGGTTACCATCTTGCCTTCCACTACAAGGAAAGGTACAACTCTAAACACTTCAGCTGCTCTTGATTCACCATCTGTTATGAGTCAACTTGTTACACCACCACCTCCACGCACCTCACATGTTGCTTATGCTGAATCTGAAACTATTTCTGATGAATTTGATGATGCCTCTATTGTGCTTGATGAAAGTGGGTCGCTAGGACCTTTTCTAGATGCCACTATTGCTAAAACAAAAGAAATTGAGAATGCTGAAATTCCTAATGAGAACCTTACTACGCATGTTGCCTCGCCTGAGTCAGGAAACCATGATAGTGATTATCTTGAAGATGCGTATATTGATATTGATGATGATTTTATTGAAGAATATACAGCTTGTGGTACTTCTAAAAACCCAAGTGCAATGAAAGATTTAATTAAGAAACATGCTATGAATTATAACTTTGTCCCTGATCCTGCATTTGCTACATCTCCTATAGATATTAAAGATAAAGATTATGAATTTTCTGTTGATCTTTCACTAATACCTATTGCTGAAGAAGAACCCTTTTGTGGAATTTAAAATGAAAGTGTTATAGGACACATGAATAAACTTTCTACTCTCAGTAACTTGTTTTCTAATGAAACTAAGAAACGGAGTTATTTGGTTACAAAGTTGTTTCTTTTCTCGTTAAAAGGTGAAGCTAAAACTCGGTTTAACAATTTAGCATCTAGATCAATTAAAAGACCTCAGGGTTTAATCAAAGTTTTGTTTGAAAAGTATTATCCTGCTAGCGTGCAACATGCTGCTTTGCAGAGGGTCTACAATTTTAAGCAGCTTGAGAAAGAATCTCTCCCCGAAGCTTGGGGGAGATATGGCGCTCTACTCAGAGCTCGGCCTGGACATCAGATAGCCAGAAACGAACTCCTTGATTTATTTTATAATGGACTAACTGTTGAATCTAGGACATTTCTGGATAGTTGTGCTGGTTGTGTTTTCAGGAAAAGAACTCCAGAAGAAGCTGATGAATTATTGGTTAAAATTGGCCAAAATCATGAAGACTGGACTTTGCCTAAAACGCCATTGGTCCCAACACCAAAGGAGAGGGGTGTTATTGAGCTAGATCCTGAACGTATGGAAGAGGCTAAGAAATCCCTTAAAGAGAAGGGTATTAAATCTGAAGAAGTAAAGAATTTGCCTCCTATTGAAGAATTATGTAAGCCCACCATTTATCCTCCTACGGTAGAGGTATATTCTCTTCATGATTTTGATGCTAGAGATATTCCTCATCGTAAGCCTCTGGATCAATGTTTAGATGAACTTGGTAATTTTATTGTTAAGCAAAATCATTTTAATATGCAAGTTTAAAACTATTTACCAGAAAATTCTTGTGTTATTAAAAACTTGCATGATGTTTTGGAAAGAACTTCTAATGATGTTAAAGGGCTTTTCAAACATCTTCAGATGGTTCAAACTCAACTTGAGCAAATTACTAAAGTGCAACAAGATTTACTTTCATAAGCTTCTAAAAATAATGATAAACATGCTTTTGGTATAGCAACTAGGAGTGGTGCTTTGACTCAGGATCCTCTATACCCTGAGGGGCATCCTAAAAGAATTGAACAAGATTCTCAATTATATGAAAATAACATTGCTAGTTCTTCTAAAAAGAAAAAGAAGAAGCATAAAAATGCTAAAGGATCTAATGAACCCAGTGATAAAGAGCTTGTTGAAAATCCTAATAATATATCTATTTTTGATGTTGAAACTGTGAATGATAATGAAAATGATAAAGATGATACCCCTGATAAAGTAGAAAGTGAGGAGGAGCCCAAAAAACCTCCTAAAAATAAAAGGTATAACAAGGAGGATTTTATTCCTAGGAAGCATGGTAGTGAAAGAGAACCTTGGGTGCAAAAACCTATGCCTTTTCCTAACAAGAAACATAGCTATAAGAAAGAAGAGTACTACAATAAATTTTGTGATTGGATGAGACCTTTGTTTTTGCAAATTCCTTTAACTAATGCTATTAAACTGCCTCCTTATTCTAAGTACATGAAAGATATTGTTTCTAACAAGAGAAAAATCCCTAATGAAGAGATTTCTACTATGCTTGCTAATTATTATTTCAATGGAAAAAATCCAAAAAAGCTTGGAGATCCAGGTATTCCTACTATCCCTTGTTCCATCAAAAATAATTCTGTGAGAACTGCTTTATGTGATCTTGGTGTAGGGGTGAGTGTTATGCCATTCTCTCTTTACAAAAGGATTTATCTAGATAAACTTATACCAACTGATATTTCTTTACAAATGGCTGATAAATCTACTGCTGTTCCCATTGGTATTTGTGAGGATGTTCCTGTTCAGGTTACTACTAATTGCCTTATTTTAACTGACTTTGTTGTGTTGGATATGCCTGAGGATGAAATCATGTCTATTATTCTTGGGAGACCTTTTCTTAACACTGCAAGGGCTATTATTGATTGCAATAAAGGGAAGATTACTTTCAATGTCAATGATAAAGAGCATACTGTTTATTTTCCAAAGAAGGTTGACAAGATATATGGTATAAATTCAATGTTAAACTTCAAGACAATCAAGATTGGAGACATTGATTGCCCTATATATGAAAGGCATAAAGAATATCAATTTATTATGGTTGGGACAATAGCTCTCAAAATAGAGGTAACATAATTGTCATGTGGATTTCAAAAAAATTATGAACTATAAAATGTTTCTGGTGGTATCACTAGTAGGGAAAAGCCTACCACTGACGTACGCTTTTAAGCTACTGCTGACGGGCTCCCGCGCATCAGCGCTATTTTGTCAGTGGTAACTCGTACCACTGACGGGCGGCTCGCGCGTCAGCGGTAGCGCAGTTACCACTGATGTGCGGCTATCGAGCACGTCAGTGGTATCGGCACTTCCACTGACGTGCACGCCGCCCGTTAGTGGTAGCTCAGCGGCGCACATCAGCGGGTGTCCGCCCGAATATACGGCGTCCGTCAGCAGTACCGCATGACGTGCGTCAGTGCTATAATTTTCTAAATTTTTTTTGCCCCGCGTATATATACGCATATATAATTGGCAAATACAATATAAATTCACAGTATGAATAATTAAGTAGTACAAATAGACAAGTGGCCTAATTGGTAGTTGGTGTTCACCGATCACACATGCATTACGAACCGACAAATATACTACAAAGTGATCAAATATATTGTATCACACACAAATACATCTCGAGAGGCGATAGTTTAAGCTCGCAAAGGTTTTGAAAGCAAGTAGTGTCATCTAAACTACTGTCACATACAAGAGAATGGCAATAACGATGAGCAAGAAGGGGATGACGATGAAGTTGGACTTCATCTGTTTCTTCCTCTCTTCCTCTAGCCGGTGGTTCAACCACCTAGCTTCCGCCTCCGCTTTAGCCTGTAGCCCTTGTAGCTGTTGCCCTTGAACGTGTTCACTTGCTTCACACAGTCTTCCCACTCATCATAGACCCCTGGAACCCTACCTTTGTACACCACGTACCACTTCTTCATCTCTCTGTACGCGAGACAAAAATAAAAGTGTTAGTCAAATAAAAGCAAGAGTTCTAATTAAGGAAAAAGACAAAACAAAACAAAAAATGATTGAATTTATGCCTCATACTAATTTGAAGTGTGGCACACACCAAATTACATAGATGGTGTGAGTGAGCCAAGTAGGATGCACGAAATGTTATATTCGTGCATATTACAAGGATCACTAGCACCATCCCTGTCACGTAGTGCCACAACATTTTAATCATCGACATTTAAAAGTAGATGGAACGAAACAAGTTCAAACGAAGCAAGAGTTATAAGAAAGACCAAAGCAAACGAAAATGATTCGGAATTGTGCCTCATATTTAGGTCGGACACACACACACAAGCAACCCTCAAATCTCCGTTGAGCCAAGTAGGATGCACACAGCTTATACTTGTGCATATCACAAGGCTCAACGGACCTTGAGGGTATCACGTAGTGGGTCACAACATTTTAATCATCGGCATTCTAAAAACGAACACATATTACAGAGATGGTGCCTCATACTTAGAAGTGACACATAGGTTTCAGGGACGGAGCAAGTGAGCCAAGTAGGATGCACGAGATGTGTCTACTCGTGCATATCACAAGGCTCACTAGCCCCGCCCCAGGATCACATTGTGTCACAACATTTTAATCATCGGCATTCTAGAGAATACAAAACTATAAATAAGAATGATGCCTTATACTAGCTTAGAAGTGACACACATGCTTCAGGGATGGAGCAAGCAAGCCAAGTAGGATGCACGAGATGTGTGTACTCGTGCATATCACAAGGCTCGCTAGCCCCACCCCTGGAGCACACGGTGTAACAACATTTTAATCATCGGCATTCTAGATAATACAAAACTATAAACAATAATGATGCCTCATACTTAGAAGTGACACACAGGCTTCAGGGATGGAGCAAGTGAGCCAAGTAGGATGCACGAGATGTGTCTACTCGTGCATATCACAAGGCTCACTCGCCCCACCCCTGGAGCACACGCAGTGTAACAACATTTTAATCATCGGCATTCTAGAAATGAAGTAGGGTCAACTTAAAAGCATGCCTCATACTTAGACTGGACATACAAATTCAGAGATGGCGTTAGTGAGATCCAGTGGGATGCAGAAAATGTGTATTCGTGAATATCACAAGTCTCACTGATGCCACCTCTGGATCACATAGTGCCACAATGTTTTAATCATCGGCATTCTAGAGAATACAAACTATAAAGAATAATGATGCCTCATACTTAGAAGTGACACACAGACTTCAGGGATGGAACTAGCGAACCAAGTAGGATGCACGAGATGTGTGTACTCGTGCATATCACAAGGTTCGCTAGCGCCACCCCTGGATCACACGGTGTAACAACATTTTAATCATCGGCATTCTAGAGAATACAAAACTATAAACAAGAATGAATTGGAACATGTCTGCAATAATTAAAAGCAACATAATTAACTAAGCATGCATGATTCATATAACCCTGAATATATATATAGCATTGATCACACAAGTTCAACGACTTTCAAAATTAGAGCTATATGCAAGTTAATTTAGGGATATAGTTTACGAACACTGATTGTTGATCGGCGGGAACGGGAGACCACCCTCTAACGAGTGGAATAGCCTGTCATTTTCTCTAGGACATCATGGATGATGATTCGCGCGATCATCTTCTAGATGTGACGGAACTCTTCTCTGATATCAACATCAGTGACGTCCTTTAGTCTCTGGCCATTTCTTGATATCACCTATCAATTGGTGTCGCCGTTTATACGTTAAGAACCAACGCATTTGATAGATTAGGTACCATGCCTCCATCCAACTGTTTGAATCCTGCTTGACGCAGGGGAAGTACGTTCTGTGGGAGAACTAAAACTTTCCTTTATAATCCCTTTTCTTTTTTTATCTGGCCGCCCTGTAAGGCGTAGCCGTTGAGAGCATCATCCAGAACAACCTTGATGTAGGTGTAGTCCCTAGTAGTACCCTCACCATAACGATCCCCGCTATCGAGATACACGATAGTCAAATCTTCCATCTCTAGCCAGATGAGGGTGCCATGTTTGTCTCTGTGCAGAAAAGTACAAATTCACCATTGTAAATGAAAATTTAACGGTGGAAATCTACGGAAGCATGTTATCGCGGCTAGGACTAACTTACTCGGGAAAGTAAGGCAGGAGAAAGAGGCAGTTGGAAGTATTCGTGAGGAAGAGATTTATGAGGTACTGCGTCGCGCTTGCCTTACCCCTAGGGTTGTTCAGGAACGACTCTTGCATATAGTAGGGGTCAACTATCGCGAGGTCCTGGATATTATCCATTTTGATCTGGTACGCCATACTGAGCGCAACAAGGCGGACCATCGATGGGTGGAGCGGGTACATATGGAACACTCCAAAGATGTCATCAAATCTCACAAAGAGCGGGTCTCCGTGGTCTGCTTCAGTGACAAAGCCCAACCCCTTTGGTACCTTTGCAATAAAAACCGGGTATGTTGGATCTTCTTCCTCGAGAAGATTGTTCTGCGCAACAAGAACAACATCATGTAGCTCCAACAGATCCCCGGTCAACTTTTCCACCCACTCATGCGGCAGGATCGGTTCACCCAAGTGATACGTCACATGCGAGTGCTTGATGGGTATACTGTCCACAAACGGGGCATGTTGTGTCTTCGAGTTGTCCAAGGCACTTTTCTTATATCTTTTTCGTCCCTTCTTCGGCTTCTTCCCCGGCGCATCTTCTGGCGTATCGTGGTTTTGCACAATAGGCGTCACATTGGTGATTGAGTTGCGGTAGTCGTAGCCGATCATGGGGGAGGCCCTTGTTGACCTCCCTTTTTCCAAGCCCCGACAAACTCACAGATGGTAGGAAAGAGAGAGTTGAACGTCTCTGTCACGTGTTTTTTGGATGGACGCCTGCATCAACTCAATCGGATCATCCTCGCCTCCTTTATGGGAACCCCCGGCCTCGTTGATGTTAGACATATTCGCACTAACGAGGAAAGTCTAAGTTAGTAGAAGAAATATAATAAAAATTCACCTAATTAAGTACTAAGCTACCCCGTGAGTCCAAATTTGCCGGAACGTCGATTAACTTTCGTCGCGGCAAATTCGGGCACTCAAATATGTCCTATTATTAGCAAAAGTCATGCCGAAATTCACGAAAAAATTCGGCATGACCTTTGCTAAAAATATGATATATGGAGTACCCGAAATTTGCCGGAACAGAAGTTAATCGACATTCCGGCAATTTCAAAGGCCTCATGGGTACCTGTAGACATACACAAATCACTAGGCGACGGGGACTCATACCACCTGTCGGGGGAATGATTAACCCGTGACTTAAGGCTGCGCTATCATTATTGGGCCACGTGAAAGATGGGCCAATCTCGCATCGCGACTCGATAAAGGAAAGTTCCAGAAGGTCGGTATAAACTTGCCTTGGAAGACAAGAAAGACAATCAGGCTTCGTGTAGAACTCTTGTAACCTGACGAGCCTCTGTGTATATAAAGAGGACTCGCAGGACTTAGACGGGTCAAGCTATCAAGCCCTAAACCCTAGCTCATACGGCGAGTACCAGATCGGATCGCCTCCATTGTAACACCTCGATTATCATATCAATACCAATCTAGGGTAGGCAGGAAGTAGGTCTTTTACCTCACATTGAGGGGGCCGAACCTGGGTAAATCTGTGTTGATCTTTGTTCCTGCGATCCCAAGCTCGGAGATGCTTGACTCGCGTAATCCCACACCTACGAAGTCATCTATGACACCTGACGTGACAAACCCACGACAGTTGGCGCCCACCGTGGGGCCTGCGGTCAAGAGCGTCACGTTCCGCGCAGGATCCATGAAGGGAGCTGAAGATCTTGTTGTTGGCCGTATCATCACGGTCAATGGCACACCCCTCATCGACGATTCAAGCTGGGGGCCGGAAGCAGATTACTTGGAGACCGGCCACGTCATCCCGTTTGGATCCATCAACGTCTTCGTTGGCTTCATCGGTGGCAGGTCCGTTAGCTCGGTCCAAGAAGGCGATTCAGTAGAAGAAGTCGCCGATGATGGGGAAGAATCCGTGAAAGCATGGACTCGCAAGAGTTTGGGTCCATTATACCTGCCTTTGAAGAAAGTTGCTGGGGTTACCCACCAGAAATCGCATTATCACCAGATCGAGAGACGGCGCAAGTCGCGGTTTACACGACCGGAGGAGCAGGCGCATCAGGAACTGCTGGAGAAACCGAGGCATCGGCACCCCCAAGCAACCCACTTCTTGTCCCGTGTCAGCCACGAACGCCGCCCTCCGTGCAACAGAAATTGAGGCCGCCAGGGCCGAGCTCCTGTATGAGGTTCGAAGGATGGAAGAAGAGCGCCGCAGGCTCGATCAGATAAACCAAGGAATCCAACAGGAGCGGCAGAGAGTAGCCGCGCTGGCTGCGACTCAACGACAGGTTGACCCGCAAACACAACTGCGCGCGACTCAACCAACAGTGGAAATCCCGCTCACTCCAGCCGCGGGAACGGGAATCCAGACGACTGCGGAAGGAAGGGTACCAACAAATCAAGAGACCCAGCAACAACCAAGGAGGTTTCACACCCCGCAGGGCCATTACCAGAACCCTGTCGATAATATGTATGCTGCGGCTAATATCTTGACTCAGATGGTACCAACAGGCGATGACCCGGTCAATGCTGAGGCGCGGCGCGCGATTCAGATGCTAAGTACGGCAGTCCTGCAACAAGCCAATAGGGCGGAAGCCGAAGCACAGCTGCCCCTCGTACCAGCCAATCACAGGATTGCAGCAGAAAGAAGCGTCCAAAGCAGGCCACCAGAGAACGTATCAGGAGTCGCACAGAGGCAGCAGGAGCAAGTCGCAGAAGCGCAGGCGAATATGCCAGTGGTGCAAACGCGGCCCGCAGATAACCCCGCGGGCGCGCCCACAGCCCTGTCCTCGCGACTCAAGGGACCGGCGTGTTTCACTGAAAGGATCAGATCGGAACCTTTTCCTGAAGATTTCAAAGGGCCACGCAAGGTGGCAAACTACAACGCCAGCATGGATCCAACCACTGGCTGAACAATTACGAGATGGGGATGAGCATTTTGAACGCCTCAGAGGAAATATGTGCAAGGTACCTCAACATGATGCTAGAAGGTGCAGCGCACATATGGCTGCAAAATTTGCCTCCCAACTCTATAAATACTTGGGAGGAACTGAAGGATGCCTTCGTTAAGAACTTCCAAGGAACTTGCAAACGACTCTGCAATATAGAAGATCTAGAGCGTTGTGTCCAGAAGGAAGGCGAGTCAAGTCGCCATTGGATGAAAAGGGTGGCAGAAATAATACACTCCTCAGATAATATACCACCAAGCTCAGCCGTCCTGGTAATGGAGAAAAACTGCAAGTTTGAGCCGCTGATTCATAAGCTGGGTCGCATGAAGGATAAAGTCAAGAGCCTCAGCGAGGTGATGGCTGCGGCTAACAAATATGCCGGCTCAGATAAAACCAGAGACGCGTCAGACGGAGAAGAAGAGGAGGTTGCTGCCAAAGGAAAGAAAAACTCCAACAAGCCCCAGCAGCAGCAAACAGCCACAACAACGCGAATCAAAACAAACGCAAAAACGAAGATGGTCACTCAGGGCTCGTCGCCAATGCGCGTGGAGGATTCAGAGGCCAGCGTGGAAGGGGTCGAGGATACGGCTCCCGTCCAATCAATATGCAAGAAGTTTTTAACCGGCCATGCGACCTTCATGCGACAGGTGATGGACGGCCAGCGGACCATACCAAGGCGCAATGCCACTATTACAAGAAGTGGAAAGAAGAGAGCCAACACAACGGGGGGAATTCCATGAAGGAAACCCTAGTGCGGCTCATAACACAAATATTGGGCAGCACGGCGCGAGTAACCCCAGGCAAACGGGGCAGTATCACACAATAGTTATCGATACCTCCAAAAGGGAAGAGAAATTGAGCCGCAGAAGTCAGCAGGTGAACGCCGTGATACCAGCAACACCCAATTGGTTAAGGTGGTCAGAATACGCAGTAACCTGGAGTCGCGACGATCACCCGCCACAAGTACGGGAACCTGGCAAGTTGGCACTGGTTGTGGCACCGTACGTTGCAGGATACAAGCTGACCAAAGTGCTTATGGATGGAGGAAGCAGCATTAATATCTTGTACTACGATACGTTCCAGCGTCTAGGACTCAAGGATTCCAGCCTGCAGCCCAC
Organism: Poa pratensis; assembly: GCA_947311845.1. Taxonomy (NCBI): domain Eukaryota; kingdom Viridiplantae; phylum Streptophyta; class Magnoliopsida; order Poales; family Poaceae; genus Poa; species Poa pratensis. Next base: position 13,359,668 of record CAMZMU010000069.1, on the reverse strand, counting down.
GTCAACAGTATTTCACGGCATTGTCCCAGGAAGGTCCGCACGGCCAGCGGGGAAAATAACCCTAGGGGTAACTTTTGGACAGAAGAGAACTTTAGAAGCGAATTCCTATGCTTCGAAGTGGTAAAATTCCAAAGCCCATATCACGCCTTGTTTGGAAGAACGGCCTTTGCTAAGTTTATGGCCAGGCCATGCTACGTGTACCTACAGTTGAAGATACCAGGACCAAAAGGGGTCATCACAGTGTACGGAGATAGAGAAAAAGCGATAGAATGTGAAAAGGGAGATGCGGCCTTCGCAGAATCCGCCTGTGCCGCGGAAGAGCTAAAAGGTTATAAGTCGCAGGTGGACCCAAACGACATGAGTGTAGTTACCACGCCATCTGCCGAGCCACCAATGAAATTCAAAGCGGCCCAGGACACTAAGCAGATAAATCTTGTTCCTGGCGACTCATCCAAGCAAACCAGCATTGGAGCACACATGGAAGAAGAGCAGGAGAAGGCCCTCGTCGCTTTTCTCCAGGAAAATAAGGACATCTTCGCATGGAAGCCGTCAGATATGCCAGGGGTACCAAGAGAATTAGCAGAACATAGCCTCAAAGTGAACCCTGCGGCTAAACCAGTGAAGCAGCCACTACGGCGTTTCCACGATGATAGGAGAAAGGCAATAGGAGAGGAAATAGCTCGCTTGCTGGCTGCAGGATTCATCACGGAGGTATACCATCCGGAATGGGTGGCAAACCCAGTATTGGTTATGAAAAAGAACGGTACGTGGCGAATGTGCGTTGATTACACCAGTCTTAACAAAGCTTGTCCAAAGGATCCATTTGCTTTGCCGCGAATCGACCAAGTGATTGATTCAACTGCTGGGTGCGAGCTGTTATGCTTTTTGGACGCCTATTCAGGCTACCATCAAATCAAGATGAAGAGGGAGGACCAAGAAAAGACGTCCTTCATCACACCCTTTGGAGCTTTTTGTTATGTCAGCATGCCCTTTGGGTTGAAGAACGCAGGTGCGACTTACCAAAGATGCATTCAGAATTGTCTACATGAGCAAATAGGTCGCAACGTTCACGCCTACGTGGATGATATTGTGGTTAAGTCGCAAGTTAGCCAGGATCTTATTAGTGATCTGGCAGAGACATTCACAAATCTCAGAAAATACAACATGAAGCTCAACCCCACAAAGTGCGTCTTCGGAGTACCAGCAGGAAAGCTATTGGATTCATAGTATCAGAAAGAGGCATTGAGGCCAACCCTGACAAGATAAAGGCCGTGATGGATCTCCAAAAACCAGAAAAGATAAAAGATGTGCAGCGACTTACCGGATGCGTAGCAGCTTTGAGTCGCTTTATATCAAGATTGGGAGAGAAAGCACTACCTTTGTACAGACTGTTGAAAAAATCAGACACCTTCGTTTGGGACGCAGAGGCCGACGAAGCTCTGACAGCCTTGAAAATCAATTGACAAATGCTCCAGTTCTGGCGGCTCCAAAGGATAAAGAGCCATGCTACTATACATAGCGGCAAATTCCCGTGCTGTGAGCGCTGTCATGGTTGTGGAGAGACAAGAACGGAAAGGAATACCCTGTCCAGAGACCAGTATATTACGTGAGCGAAGTCCTCACAGCTTCCAAACAGCGTTACCCACAGTGGCAGAAGTTGGTGTTTGGAGTGTTCATGGCGAGTCGCAAGCTGAAGCACTACTTCCAAGAACATCCAATAACTGTGGTTAGTTCAGCACCATTGGCAGATATCATCGTAATCGAGAAGCTACTGGAAGAGTCGCTAAGTGGGCGATCGAGTTGGGACCACATCACATCAGCTACGAGCCGCGCACATCAATTAAGTCGCAAGCCCTTGCAGATTTTATTAACGATTGGACAGAAATCCAAGTCGCTCCTAGCATGGCAGAAACCAAATACTGGACCATGCATTTTGATGGGTCAAGACAGTTGCAAGGCTCGGGGGCTGGAGTTGTTCTAACATCTCCCAAGGGAGACAAGCTGCGGTATGTGCTACAGATACACTTCAACTGCACAAATAACGTGGCGGAGTACGAGGCACTGCTTCATGGTCTACGTATAGCAAAGGAGATGAACATCAGTCGCATACGCTGTTTTGGCGATTCAGACTTGGTGGCACAGCAGGTCTCTGGAACGTGGGACAGCAAGGATGCGAACATGGCTGCATATAGAAGAGAGGTGGACAGAATTGCTGGACATTTCACTGGATACCAAGTTGAACATATTGATCGGAGACAAAACGAAGCTGCAGATGCCCTGTCTCGGCTTGGATCCAACAGACAGTCAGTCCCACCCAATGTTTTCCTGGATGAACTGCACAATCCATCAGTCAAACCTCCAGCAGAGATTGACATTGCAGAGCCAGAGGATGATTCAACTTTAGTCGCAGCCCTGCATGAACAGCCAGGATGGACAGAGCCATACATGGCATATTTAAGTCGCGGAGTGCTGCCAGACGATGAGATTGAGGCGCGCAAAATCATACGACGATCAAAGGCCTATACAATCATCAACAACGAATTATACAAGCGCAGCGTGTCAGGAGCATTCCAAAGATGTGTCTCACCAGAAGAGGGACGAAAAATCTTGCACGAAATTCATTCAGGCGATTGTGGCCATCATGCTTCGTCAAGATCTTTGGTGGCAAAGGCGTTCCGACATGGATTCTTCTGGTTAACAGCATTAGCAGATGCAGAGCAAATTGTCAGAGTGTGCGATGGATGTCAAAGATACGCTAGGCAAGATCATATGCCAGCTCAAGCACTTCGCACAATACCCATCACATGGCCTTTTGCCGTATGGGGTTTTGACATGGTAGGGCCCTTCAGACGGTCTTCAAACGGAAAAACTCACCTCCTGGTCATGGTGGACAAATTCACAAAGTGGATAGAAGCAGAACCTGTGGGAGATTGCGAGGCTGAAACAGCAGTCAAGTTCTTGAAGAAGGTCATATTCCGCTTCGGTACCCCCATAGTATCATTACAGACAATGGGAGCAACACCTCTGAAGGGGCTACACAGATATTTTGCGCAGACAATGGGATAAGATTGGACCTCACGTCAGTAGCACACCCGCAGAGCAATGGACAAGCTGAGCGAGCTAACCAGGAAATTCTCCATGGAATTAAGCCGCGCCTTATTGAAAAGGTCGAAGCATCTCCAGGATGTTGGGTGGAAGAATTGCCAGCAGTACTGTGGAGCTTAAGAACAACCCCTAACAGATCCACAGGATTTACACCATATTTCATGGTCTATGGAGCAGAAGCAGTCATGCCCAGCGACATCATACATGATTCACCAAGAGTTGCGGCTTACATCGAGACAGATAATGAGATAGCTCGGCAAGACTCGGTGGACACATTAGAAGAGGTTAGAGACTTGGCAGCATCAAGGTCAGCGGTATATCAACAAGACTTGCGACGCTATCATGCCAGACGCATCAAAACCCGCACCTTTCAAGAAGGCGACCTAGTACTGCGACTTAAACAAGATCACAAGGGAATGCATAAGCTGTCCTCTCCATGGGAAGGACCCTACATCATCAGCAAGAAGCTAAACAATGGGTCGTACTATCTGCTGGATGTAAGGGAAGAAAGCAGCGAACGCCATGATTTCGAGGATCGTCTCGAGGCACCTCGCCCTTGGAACGTCGCACACCTGCGACCGTACTATACATAAGAAAAGGCTAATCAGAGCCAAGCATCATCCTTTCCAGCTTTATAGCTGAGTATCATCACAGCCACTCAGGGCTAGAACTTCAACTTTGGTCGCCACCTAGGCGCGACCTATGCAACATCTGATCGCCACCCAGGCGCGATCGACCCTTGTATCAGAAACCGGCTGCCACCTAGGCGCGGCCGTAAACTTTGTATCATCTCTGGTCGCCACCTAGGCGCGACCGACCCCATGTATCACCATGGATCGCCACCTACGCGCGATCCAACCCTATGTATAACACTCGGTTGCCACCAAGGCGCGACCTTATGTGTCATCATAATCAAAGCTTATCATAGCTTAGCCTATCATGGCATATCATTATGTTTCTTGGGGTCTTTGTTACCCTGAAACAGCCAATTTATTGGCAATTATCAAATTTACCTTAAGTTGGATTGCTACTCGCATTATGTGGCCAAAGTACTGGGGTGTGGCGTCAATCGAGCTTGATTGCCTATCATGGCCGCTCTCGACCCTGAACACACATGTTCCTAGGAAATACTGAGTCGCGCGAGTGCCCACTTAAGGATTCAGATGGCCTAACTAGAGGTCGATGTACTGCTTATAGTACGGCAACACCAATTACAATTACTTGTATCTTAACAATTGTTTTATTCATGATATCAAGTTACAGGTGATGACCTTCAGAATTCTCTGAGAAGAATTGAGATGATTACCACGTTACATCCTCTCAATCCTTGGGGGCTACATCATATTATCATCAAAAATTTGAAGATGGATCGTCATCAAGTTCTGAAGCTATCAGGCTACTCTAACAAAGAAGCTCACGAAGTCAGATGATCTTCCAGGTGCGAGTCAAGGCCAATCCTGCACAATTATAAGTCGCGAAATAAGGAAAAGCGCGGCCTAAACATTCAAGATCAAGAAATACTATGAAGTTCAGGCCACGCTTGGGGGCTAATGTCGGGGGAATGATTAACCCGCGACTTAAGGCTGCGCTATCATTATTGGGCCACGTGAAAGATGGGCCAATCTCGCATCGCGACTCGATAAAGGAAAGTTCCAGAAGGTCGGTGCAAACTTGCCTTGGAAGACAAGAAAGATAATCAGGCTTCGTGTAGAACTCTTGTAACCTGACGAGCCTCTGTGTATATAAAGAGGACTCGCAGGACTTAGAGGGTGGAGCTATCAAGCCCTAAAACCCTAGCTCATACGGCGAGTACCAGATCGGATCGCCTCCATTGTAACACCTCGATTATCATATCAATACCAATCTAGGGTAGGCAGGAAGTAGGTCTTTTACCTCACATTGAGGGGCCGAACCTGGGTAAATCTGTGTTGATCTTTGTTCCTGCGATCCCAAGCTCGGAGATGCTTGACTCGCGTAATCCCACACCTACGAAGTCATCCATGACACCTGACGTGACAAACCCACGACACCACCAACACAACATCATCAACAAATCTCACCACTAACAAGTCGACGAGCTCCGGAACAACAGCGCCGAGGTCCTCCTGAAACTACCTAGATAAGGAAAGACAATTAGAATTAATTAAATATGGAAAAAACAGTAGCACATAGAGAAGCACAAACTTGTCAATAAATTTACTTCTAAAAATCTTGAACTAACCCAAATTAACCTAAAACAGTAGATAATTAAACCTAAACCTAACTAACCCAAATTAACCTAAATTGAACTAACTAAACCTAAACATGTAGTAGCTAAACCTAAAACAGTAGCTAAACTAACTAAACCTAAACATGGAGTATCTAAACTAACCTAAAACAGTAGCTAAACTAACCTAAACTAACCAAACTAACCTAAAACAGTAGCTAAACTAACCTAAACTAACCAAACTAACCTAAACTAACCTAGAACTAACCAAAATTTGGTTTGGGCATTTCCACAAGCACCTACAGTGCATGCTAGGAGGGAGAGGAGGGAGGAGGAAGAGGATGGCAGGGAGCTAGGGAGGAGGGAGAGAAGGAGGGACGTACCAGCGGTTGAGGAGGCGGCCGCGGAGGCCGGCGGCGAGGGGGCAGACATGGCGGCGGAGGAGGACGTGCGGCGGTGCATCCAGGGTTCGCTGCGGCCGCAGGGAGAGAGGGCGCGGTCGTTGTCGGGGGAATACCTAATTGAGTATGAGCCGACGTACGAACTTATCAAGACGTAAGCTGGTGGAGACTTAACTGGCGCAGACTTAACAGGCGCGGCTTAACAGGCGCGGCTTAACTGGCGCAGACTTAACTGGCGCAGACTTAACTGGTGCAGGCTTATCTGGCAGGAGAAGACATAACTTAGAAAACACGAAATTACATTACTTAGTCTCCAAGTAGGACTCCGGCTTATACTTTCCTTGGGAGAGAAGTTTCCTTGTAACCTTGCGAGCCATCGTCTTTATAAGGTGGACTCCAAGGACCTAGAACCCCAAGCTAAAAAGCTCTCATACATCCAGAGAGAGGCGACTCGACACCTCGATCGCCAACCCCTTGTAATACCATATTCATATCAATACCAATCTAGGATAGGCAGGACGTAGGTCTTTACCTCACATTGAGGGGCCGAACCTGGGTAAAAAACATCGTCTTCCTCGTGCCTGTGATCCTTAGCTCGGAGACGCTCGATCGCTTAATCCCCAACTCTACGAAGTCATCTCCATGACACCTGACGTGACAAACCCACGACAGTTGGCGCCCACCGTGGGGCCTGCGGTCAAGAGCGTCATGTTCCAAGCAGGATCTATGCCAGGGACGGAGGATCTCGCCGCCGTTTCAAGTCCGGCGAATTCAACAATCTTGGCAACTTCATTGCCGCGCCGTTTCAAGCTCGGCGATATCAACATCTACAAGACAGCAGGCAACGTACGTGCTGCGACTGACCCCGACGACGTCTCAAAAATCATATCGACGATCCGTTCGGTGGAAAGTTGTGGAACCGAGTTTCCGACCAGCTGTCCAAAGCGCATCGAATTCCAACGGTTAGATCTCCGTGGGCGACTCATACACTGAAGCCCTGTCGGAGTCCGACGAAATTCCGCGCGATCTCGGGAAAACAAATACCGAGGTCGACTCAGACATCAATTCGAAGATCCCTCTGTGAAACCCTGCGGCATACAATCCCGCAGCAGCCCAAGAAATTTGAGGCAATTCTAACGGTGAGATCTCCGTCGGCGACTCAAACACCACAACGAGTTCTGTATCTATGCGAGTTCGCGAAATTAAACAGGAAAACATCCGATCAGCGCAATACAGTTCTCGTACGGGCCAAACCCAATCAGGAGTCCAAGCGTCGGACTATACTTTCCAAAGAATCAAAACAAGGCATTGATGGTCAACCAAATAATTCACGGCATCAGTTGAAGGTCTATAGATCACGTGAGCGCAATTTCCTGGAAAGGAGCAGAAGGAAGCTGGCCCTGCCGGCCGGATCAAATCAGTCGCAAGGAGAATCGCAAAAAGGTTTGACGCAAGTTCAGAGAAGTTGTCTGACCTAAAAAGATACTACTTCAGGCTATGAATGTTGTACGTGAGCTGGAAAAAAAAGGAAAGGCAATCTAAAAAAGAGGCCAGCTTGCTACCTCGTGTGGAAGTCATAAAAAATAAGTCGCACGTAAGCTGCCAGCTAAGGAAAGACACCCGAACCAAGGAAAGAAATCAAAGATGGAAAATATTGACTGAGTTGCCATCAAAGTTCGGAAAGGGAGTCTCGGGTCCGACTCAAATAAATTCTGCCTCAAGTCATGAGTAGCCGCACGTGAGCTGCTAACAAGAAAAATAATCAGAAGAGGCTTAGCCCGCTACTACGATTGCATGGTGCAGCTTACGAAGAAGTAAAAATCAAGTGCAACTAGTACTACTAGTTTGACTCGCACGCACATGGTTAAGGAAAGATAATAAAGGAAGAACAAAGTGGCTTGCCTGGCCTTTGGCATGCATGGGGCGGTCGCCGGTTCAGAACTCAGACGCTTTTGTCTTCCACAACTATACATCAGCTGATGGTCGCGATGGCTCGTGATGTGATCATCAACACTACCTTGCGCGCACTCGCGCAGCTTATCAAAATCAACAACGACCGTGACTCATCCTTTGGATCAGTCAGGCGATTGATAAAACATAGACAAATTCTAGCTATCTACATGGATCAGGACATCAAAGAATACAGGGACAGCTGCATCGACTCGGCTAACCGAACTTGCCCGATTCGATCCAAAGAGCATCAGGAGATCAAATTCAAACTGGACGGCTCCAGACCTGATGCACAGCATGACTTTCAGCACTGGATGAAGTATATAAAAAAAAAGAGGCTCGATCAGATTCGCTAGCTTATACGTGCGTATGTGCATGCATGTCGTGGTTAATTTCAATCCCATCACGGCATACTCCATCTTCGACGAGCCAACTTCTACGGTCGCGGATCATGCCGCGTCCTCAACGTCAGAAGAATACAAACAAGATAAGTTGCTATTATGCTCAACTTTCGCAGCCTTTTACTTTTATCAGTAAAATTAAGTTCATCTTCGAGTTTATCTCGGGGGCTGCATATCTAGATTATTATGCCTTTTATTAATGTCTTTGCGACTCATATTATACCATGTCGCAGACTTTAAATTCATATCAGCTTTTGTAGATTTAATTACATCTACTTCTCAATACATTCGTCAAATTAGAGTTCTTTATAACTCGCATTGCAAAGTCTAGCTATTTACAGCTTGCATTGAATATTAAGATCACCACTACATGTTCAAGCATTGATATTTGGCGATTCATTTGTCATTCTATGACTTATCATTATATCCGTTTATGACTGATCGTTATATAATTTCATTATTTATTATCATATCATTTTATTAATCATCATCGACTTATTGTCATATCAATTTATGAGTCGCATAGCGATTTACCCCCATATCATTTTATGAGTCGCAAACAGCTCATCATTACATCAGTTTATGAGTCATTAATGAATCATTATCTTATCAATATTTGAGTTAAAACAGGTGACTCGCTGTACCACATCTACAGCTAATCAGAGCTGGTTATCATCAAAACTAATTAGAGCTCGTCACGGCTATTGCAGCCGATAAAAGCAATAATCCTGGTTATTCTCGCCTTAAGTCAGAAGTATCTCGCACTATGCGGCCAAAGTACTGGGGCGCGGCGTCACTCATGAGACTGATGCCTATCATGGCTGCCTATCATGGCCGTTCTCAACGACCCTGAACACGCGTTTACACCTGGGAAATACTGAGCCGCGCGCAGACCTACTTAACGGTACCTTAAGTTAGAAGTATCCCGGGGTGTGGCGTCATTCATGAGTTTGATGCCTATCATGGCCATTCTCGACCCTGAACACACATTTCCGGGAAATACTGAGCCGCGCGAAGACCTACTTAACGGTAATAGAGATAATTCAGAAGGACTAAAGTACCCGCGTGTGGCGTCAATCGAGTCTGAATGCCTATCATGGCCGTTCTCGACCCTGAACACACATTAGATTTGGGAAATACTGATTCAAGTATCATATGCTATCATGCATCGTACAATATGCTATCATGCATCTTACCAGTTGCTATCATGCAACTAAGTTGTTATTATGCAACCATTTGCTATCATGCAGATTACAACATGCTATCATGCAGATTACAACATGCTATCATGCGACATACCATTTGCTATCATGCAGATTATACTATGCTATCATGCAGGGTACCATATGCTATTATGCAGAGTACTAAATTTTTATCATAATTATTACCAGCCACCAAGACTAACATATTGTCATCAAGTTAATATCATTGCTTCCTCGGGGGCTTTGCCCTTTGAATTTCATGAACATATAACTCGGCCAAATGAGTTTGAACTAGCATGACCAGATTTTTTAATGATTAGGATAATCATTCCATGATATCGGCTGTTGAAGCCACCATTATCTTTTATCTACAGCCACATTAAGTGGAATTTTTAAGGATGATTCTTTCATCTATATCTAGAGTTTGACTGGGATTATCTTTCTTCCTAGCAGCTCTACTAATATTTCACAGTTCGGAGTTTATAAGCGGCTTTGCCCGACTCCAAATATTATTGTTTAATTGCGGCAACAATATTTGCTCAATCTGTTGCAGGATCAAATTGCAACGATATGCCATCAAGCAGGATAATGAAATCATGCCTGCTTAACGACTGGGGCTAGGACAATTAAGTTTTTGTTTAAGTTGAGATATTTTTTGAGTCCTGAGCAGCATGATCAAGCATGCAACCCGGCCCTCGGGGGCTACACATCCACCATGCATATCTGGCGGTCTTTATTATACTCATATACCATGATTATATGTAGATTTAATTTTTTGCAGCACATGAGAATATACATATCATATAGAACACCGTCTAAGATGGTTTGGTCATATAGAACGTAGGCCTCCGGAAGCGCCATTGCATACCGGACGGATAAAGCGGGATGAGAATGTTAAGAGGGGTCGTGGTAGGCCAAACTTGACATGGGAAGAGTCTGTTAAGAGAGATCTGAAGGATTGGAATATCACCAAAGAACTAGCCATGGATAGGGCTGCGTGGAAGTTAGCTATCCATGTGCCAGAACCATGACCTAGTTTCGAGATCTTATGGTTTCAACTCTAGCCTACCCCAACTTGTTTGGGAAAAAAAGGCTTTGTTGTTGTTGTTGTTGTTGTTGTTGTTGTTGTTGTTGTTGTTTATGAGAATATACATATCCATTTGCGAGTCAAACTAGTGACTCCGAAATCTTTTAATACAGGCTGTGGCTATATACCCTTGAGCCGCCATAATTCAACATGTGCTCAAATGGCTCGTCATGATAACATGACATATTATTATTCTAATGATTGTCCAGCTTATTTATGCCTATGGTCTTTTCTACTTCGATGTCTATGACTTAGCACCATATACATATTTGGCTAATATATCTTGATGCTCATAAGTTATTATTCTTATGATTTCAGCTTAGTCTTACATCTAACAGGAAAAGGTGGTTTTCACCAAAGGCTTCGCCGACACCTTATATAATTTCCGTGGAGAACTTATCGCGATTCTGCAGCTTCAATGCGACTAAACAGAAGTGTTCAAATAGCAAGTGAGGAAGACTTGTGCATGGCCTCGAATGCCTGTGATAGTACATCAACAAACATATGTGAGTCAGCGCTTCTACATCAGCAGCTCAATAAGCCGCTACGCTCGCGCCTCATCATCAGTAAGTCACCAAGCTCTACATACTCAAGTCGGCAAAATCATCAACATCAAGTCAAGATCTTCCGCCTGACTCTACGAATCACTCGGAAGCTTGGGGGCTAATGTCGGGGGAATACCTAATTGATTATGAGCCGACGTACGAACTTATCAAGACGTAAGCTGGTGGAGACTTAACTGGCGCAGACTTAACATGCGCGGCTTAACTGGCGCAGACTTAACTGGCGCAGACTTAACTGGCGCAGGCTTATCTGGTAGGAGAAGACATAACTTGGAAGACACGAAATTACATTACTTAGTCTCCAAGTAGGACTCTGGCTTATACTTTCCTTGGGAGAGAAGTTTCCTTGTAACCTTGCGAGCCATCGTCTTTATAAGGTGGACTCCAAGGACCTAGAACCCCAAGCTAAAAAGCTCTCATACATCCAGAGAGAGGTGACTCGACACCTCGATCGCCAACCCCTTGTAACACCATATTCATATCAATACCAATCTAGGATAGACAGGACATAGGTCTTTACCTCACATTGAGGGGCTGAACCTGGGTAAAAAACATCGTATTCCTCATGCCTGTGATCCTTAGCCCGGAGACGCTCGATCGCTTAATCCCCAACTCTACGAAGTCATCTCCATGACCCCTGACGTGACAAATCCACGACAGTCGTCGGGGCGGCCTTGGACGGCGGAGGCAGGCGCGGTCGAGGAGGCGGCCACGGCGGCCGGCGGCGAGGGGGCAGACGCGGCGGCGGAGGAGGACGTGCGGCGGTGGCGCTCTCGCGGTGGCTGTGTACGTCGCGATGAGAGTGGGGAATTTTGTGAGGAGAGAGAGCTGAGAGGTACGCGCGCGGCCGGCCGAATAATTTAGGTCAACCAAACTTACCACTGACGCGCGCTCTGGGCCACGCGTCAGTGGTATGTTCGGCACCACTGGCGGCCGTCCAATGGGGCGCGTCAGCAGTACAATGTACCACTGACGGCCGTCCGGGGCCCGTGTCAGCAGTACGCCTACCACTGACGGACAGTACATTTGTCCGTCAGTGGTAAGTTTTTTTTCTTTTTCTTGTTTTATTTTGTTTTCCTTATTCTTTTGTTTTTTTCCATATAATAAGTGTGTCATCTATTATTAAATTGATACCTAAATATAATAAGTGTGTTATCGAGTATTATTTGATCGATTCAAGTCCGTATTTGTACAAAAGAGAGATATAGTTGCGTGCATGTTGCACATTGAATATTCGTTGATCGATCGATACAAGTTGCGTGTAGTTGTACAAAAGAGAGAAGATACATGCATAGTCTCGCCGCACACGTCGAATATTAGTTGATCGATACAAACAAGCGCATAATTATACAAAAATATGCGTTGATCGATACAAGTCCATAATTATACAAAAGAGAGATACATGCATATAGTTTCTCAGGTTTAACAATCTTTTTGACTTTTTTTGTCGCCGTTGAATAGTTTAGCCCCACATCATGACTTGTTCTTTTGAACGGACGACCTGACCTCGGTAGTGTGGTTCTGCTTCTTCTCGTGGTGTATCTTGCCTCGTCGACGTCTTCGTCTTCTATATTTGGTTCACCGTACATGTCGGAGTCTTTCTCGTTGGCGACTCCATCCATTCCGACGATGTTCCTTTTGCCTCTCCTCACGACAACACGGCTAGGCTATGATGGGTCGGTTATGTAGAAGCATTGGGACATGTGCTTAGCCAATACCCGTGGCTCATTTTGTGCGGTGACGTTCACGCTTGTTGAAGTGACGGCTTCGGGCATAACCATGGTGGTGAAGTATCGGTCTTCTTCAATGATGCTCGATCTCCTAACCCATCTGACACGGAACATCGGCACCTTCTCTCCAGAGTAGTTAAGCTCCCATATCTCCTCGATCCTTTCGTAGTATCTTAACTTCACGTTATCGGTGTAGGATTTCATCGTTACCCCTGAGTTTTGATAATCTGATTTCTTGTCCTTCTCCTCAGTGTAGAATGTGAACCCGTTTATATCATATGATTGAAACGTCACAAGGTTGGGCGCGGGGCCATGTGCCAAGGCGTATAAGAGTTTACCGTCCGTGCTATCCATTGGCGGGGGATTAGCGACAAGCTCATCTTTGAACCAACACAAGAAAGAGGAGTTGTGCTCTCTGATAATTTCCCCTTCAGTCCTCTGCTTGGCCTTGTCAGTGTACTTCTTCGTAATGATGTTTTTGTGCTTTTCCAACCAAGGATCGACCATTTCAAGGTGTTGTAGAGCTATCAAGTTTGCCCTGTTAAAGTCGACGCGTTGATTGTCATAGTCCACATGCAATTCCTTCCGGACAGATTTGTGACCTACTCCGTCGAGCCTGCCAAGGTGCTTGTTCCTGGGCAAGCCAACAGGGTCCTCGACGTCCATATAGTTTGTGCAGAAAGAGATGCACTCCTCGGTGAGAAAGCCCTGAACGATGCTTCCATCCGGATGGGCCCTGTTACGAACAAAACCTTTAATGACCCCATTCATCCTTTCAAATGCCAGCATGTTGTGCAGGAATAGCGGCCCGAGCTGCTTGATATCATCCACGATATGGACCAACAGATGCACACAAATGTCAAAGAATGCGGGCGGGAAGTAAATCTCAAGCTCGCACAGTATCACAACGATCTCTTCCTGCAGCCTTGAGAGCTGCTTCACGGAGATCGACTTTCGAGAGATCATGTCGAAGAAGTTGCAGAGGCCAAAAAGGGTTTCACGCACGTGCTTGTCCATTATCCCTCTGATCGCAACCAGAAATATCTGCTTCATCATCACGTGGCAGTTATGAGACTTCATCCCGCTGAATCTTTGTTTGTTAGGGTCTAGATATCTGCTTATAAGTCCCGAGTAACCCAAAGGCACTTTTACTCCTAGAAGGCACTTGATCAATTGTTCAATCTCATTCGGACTGAGAGTGAAGCAGGAGGGGGCAGTAATAATCATTCCTCTTAACCCTTTTGGCCTTCCGGTGACCACCCGTCTCCTCATCCGGCTGGTCATCCCCATTATTCGGGCGTCCCCCTGAAGCTCTTTCCAGATATCCAGATATATCAGGTCGCCTCTTGCTTTTGGTCCATCTTTGTGTTGGGGATCGTAGACAGAAAACAAAAAATTTCCTACCGACGATAACCATAAACTTGCCAAGAACTATACTATGCATATATACTATACGGAGGAGAATGGAATACATACCCTTGTCGACCGTAAGCGTCGACGATCAAAAGATCTGTTTCGATGATGACGCGTGATGATGAAGCCGACGTAGCCGACCTGAAGGTCGTGTATTGGAAGAAGATGGCTCCCAGCACCAAACAATGGTGCCTCGCAGTTCCACGCACGTACGGTGTGGATGACGACCTCCGGGCTCCAGATCCAGCAGAGCAGCGGAAGTGGAAGAGTGGATCTAGCAGCACGGCGGTATGCGCATAGTAGAGAGATTTCCCTCCCCATATGCAGCTCCAAAAACGGAACCACGCTCAAGGTAGGAGAGAAGAATAGGGAGAATTGGTGTAATTCCAAAGGCATGGGGGTCCCCTATTTAAAAGAGGAGGAGGGAGGCTTGCCTTGGTGGCTTGGCTGTGTGAGACTATCCCACACCAGCCGCACCACCATGGGTGCGCCGGCCCTAGGTGGGCCCCATGTGGCCCACCTAGGCCGGCCTCCATCCCCCTTTTTTTCCTTTTTCTTTTTACGGATTCTTCCCTAATGGGCCTCTAAGGCCCATTTATGATTTAATGCCTTTAAAAATTTGAAATAAATTAAATAAAAATATATTTAATCACTAATAACACTTATTCATATTAAATACATATTATTTAATTCATCCGGGATCCGAAACCTATTTCGTTGCCTCCGATCAACATCGGATAAGTTCCGGAACACTTCCGGAGTTCCCGGTTTCTTTTCTCTCTAAATCCAATCTAATCGTCACCCACCCTTAAGTGTGGTTACCCCACGATTCGGGATCACTCCAGACATGATCGAGACACCCTCTCCGATCAATGACTAACAGCGGGATCTGGATATCCATGATAGCCCCTGTGCGTCCACGAATGTCGTCTATCGTTTGAACCTTTAGACGCCCAGTCTCATCCTCTTGCCTAGCGATACTTAGATTGTCCGAGTATCGTTCTCCGGTATCACGATTACCGATCATGACCTCGCTATTGACAAATCTATCTTTACTCGTCTGTGACATTACATCCCTGTGACCTAGTCACATGCTTGCAAGCTCATTGATGTAATCTCACCGAGTGGGCTCAGAGTATCTATCCAGCTATGTGGATTGGCAATTCCCGCTCTTGATCACTCGCTTCTACTGCTTCCTTCCGATACCCGAAAGTGTCACCTTTAGTGTCACGCTCTATAAGTCATGCCGTTCGATGCGATCAGCCGTATCTTTCAAAAGCAGAGATTTGATATGATCTCACAGTCAAAGGTATAAACACTACGTTTCTATATTTTGGGCATGTCCATCAAATCATTCGCCTAATGATATGACTCCGTTGTTAACCGACGCCATTGTCCATGATCAGGAAACCTTGATCATCTGTTACCCAACGAACTAGTTAAATAGAGGCTACTAGGGACCTGGTTGTTTTCATACCACACGTGTATTAATGTTTCCGCGTAATACAGTTATAGCATGGTATTAAAATGTATTATGAACAATAGAGATATGACAAATAAAATCACTTTATTAATTGCCTCTAGGGCATATCTGCAACAGTCTCCCACTTGCACTAGAGTACCAATTAATCTAGTTTACAACTTGGTAAAAGTTTAACACCTATAGCAATATGGTGCATGCTTGTCTTGTGGAAGAGGTTTAGTCAACAGATCTTCCCATATTGAGATCTGTATATGCTTTGCAACACTTCTATGTCACCTAGTTTGACATCATCCAGTATCATATGATAACGGTGAAATATATGCTTGTCGATGGAGCGAGACTCGAAAATTTCGCGCAGCATGAGCCTTAATAGTCTAAGAGATTTTATTAAGGGAAACCAGTCATGCTCGGGAAAACAGCACAGTCCAATCACACTTGCTACTTCTGAAATAGCCATATATTCCTATACCTATGTAGATTATGCGACAGTGCATTCATATGCAACTTCGCAAGCTAACCATGTCTTTCTTCAAAACAAAGTACTTTTCCTATATGAGATTTCTAGTCATATGGGTAAGTGTCATAACTTGCGTCATCGTAACTCTTTTACGGCAAGTTGTCTTTACACTCTTACCCTATACCAAAAAACATCTCTTCAGTTCTCTTTTAGACACTGAAGGATATACTTAACGTTTGTTCATTGATCCATCCAGGCATCACTCTAGAACCCGTTCTTCAACCAAAAACTTGGGTCACATCAAGTCGAGCTTTCAGTCTGACAGAATCTATGGCTAAGGCATAGAGGATGTCGGACATCCTTTTCTTTCAATAACTATCGCTGAAATGACAAGATAATCTTAATATTTTACCTAGTCATACAAGTAAGAATCTTTCTTCGCTTGTTCTATTCTGAAACATTTCAGAATTTTAACCTAGAAAAAAATATTCTGACTTAATGTTATTAAGCCCCTTATGATCTATACGAATTATAGATTTAAAGCCTAATACTCTTAACTTCACTCATAGAAAATTTAATCACTTAAATAATCATTTATACTTTACTAGAGGATCTGTATCATTCTCAATATGTCGTTACATATAAAATTTGGAATGACACCTAGCTCCCACTCAAATATGCCTTTCGCATATAAGACAAGGGAATTTCCTTTTAACTCCCACTCAAATATGCCATTCACATATAAGATCAAGAAAAGCTACCTAGCTCCCACTCACTTCTTTATAGATGCAGGTTTCTTCAACTATTTTGGACAAATCCAAAATCCTTTGATCACATTATCAAAGTGAAGATTCCAGCTCCGATATGCTTACTTCAGCCCATGAATGGACAACTGAAGTTCGCATACGTGTCTAGCATCCTTAGGATCAACAAACCATCTCATTGTACTAGTTACAACTCTTTTCTTAATGCGACCATTGAGAAACATGGCTTCTTTATCCATCTATCAATTTCTCAATTCGAAATTATAGCAATTGCTAAAACAATCCTAAATAGACTTAATTAGGCATCGCCACTTGAGACAAATTCTCGTTGTGGTCAACTTTTGAATTTGTTGAAACTATTTTACGACAAATTGATCCTAATAACCGTTGCCTTTCTGTCAGTGTCTATTTTGTCATAAAATTCCATTTAATCTCAATGGCTTGGAGCCCATCAAGAAGATTTACACAAGTCTTTACTTGGTAATCGTGTATGGATTTTGTCTCGGATTATATATGGCTCATAGCCATTTCTCGGACTTAGGTTCACCATCACTTCTTCGTAGTTCGTAGGTTTATCATGTTCCATAAACATGACGTTCATAACAAGATTGTCGTACCACACAGTGCGGAACACATTCTCATGCACCTACGATCTTGTATGAGCTCAGAGCATCATGATCGTTATCATCTGCTTCCTTCCAGTTGTGGAGGATGGTGCCAGAACGGTTTCTGTTGCGCCACTCTGATGCCTGGAGAGGAACTTCATTAACTCCGTCTTGCTCTACTTTCTTTCCCACTTATACCCTTGGACAAGAAACTATATCTTCAGCAATGTATATTTCGGCAATGATTTTGCCTCTGTCATGAGACATGTATCCAACTGATTTCTTAGATACACTACAAAGATGAATTTATCCGTTTTAGGTTTGATCATATCAAAACACTAAAATATCAAAACGACAATCTAGGCTAAAAGCCATGCCATAACTCATATGGTATTTTCTCCATGGATTTAGATGGTTTCCCTATTATCTGAAGTGAATGTTTTGTTCCTACCATACGACTTTAATGATCACAAAAATTCGATAAGAGATTTTATTGATCACTCACAATCCAATAGCGTGTGATTACGACGTTCTAACACACCATAACATTGTGGTGTTCCATACAGCGTAATTTGTGGAACTCTTTTCACAAGTCTTCAATGATATGTCAAACTCATAACTCAAATCCTTGTTTCCTCGATCTGTATCGCAGGAATTTGATTTTCTTGTTTAAGTTTATCTCTCTTACTTCACTCCGAACTTGTTGATCTTATCAAACTTTTTAGACCAGCATTTCATTAAGTGGATATGCCCATATCTACTCAAATCATTGGTGAGGTTTACAAAAATAATGATTTCCACTACATGTTGAAGTACTTCATTGATTCACACACATCGATATGTATGATTCTCAACAAGTTAAATGTCCGTTTTCTGAAACAGTTTCTTAGTTATCTTGCAAGTGTCAAAAGATCAAATCTAAGGACTTGGAGATCCATGTGAATGGAGCTTCTCAATGCATATAACTTAAAATGTTAGTGCCATAATAATATGGTGTCATTATTAAGTTTGTATATTTGGCATTAATGTTATAAATGTGAGAGCTACTACCATCTAGATTCAAATAACAACATTCCATTCATAATCGGTGTATGATCATTAAAGATATCACTCATAAATGTAGGACAACGATTTGTCACTAACAAATATGAATAATTGTCTCGCTAGAGGCAAGACACACTTATAATGATCTTGCAAACAAGCGATCTCATGGAATTTGTTCAAATCAAATTTAATCTAAATGGTAGATGCAGAGAGAGTGTCTATGGCCATCACAATATATTCACAACATATTGCCTGCCATTATGAACACACTCATTGTCTCTTCATCCTTCCAAGCTACTCAAGCAGAAAATCTTGTTTTCATAAAACATGACTAGTATCAAATCTTAGTCACTACTGCAAGTACTTGTTTAGGTAAAACATTCATAACTTGTATATCATATATATATACCATCATCATTGATGACTTCCCGATGATTCGTTTCACCTTCTTGATTCTTCAACGTAATCAAGAATTCATGAAGGTGAATGATTCCCCTTGCATGACATAGTCTATGACAAAACATTTACATCTGGCAACGTTGTCTGTCATCCAGTGATTGAGCTGAGCGAGGCGTCTCAATGTCATCAAGTATGACTACCACGCGCTCCTTTAATGCAAGTGTTCTCTTCTATCTTGGTTGAGAAGAAAACCTAATTTACGATGGATACAGATCATCAGTCTCAACGACCATTCCAAATGTTCGCGATCTGTCAACACGCACCCACAGTTCATTCTCTATGGCAGAGATCATAGCATACACTGGACTATGATGGAATTATCCGCACAAAACTGGATAATCTAAATTATCCTTTTGTTTAGCGGAATTTCCGGGTCTATCTCCTATCGGGTTTTATATCATGTAGAGCTAAAATGTTTGAAACAAGGAGTATCCTCAAGCTATGGTATAAAACTATGAAGTTTGGACCCACCTTTTAAGTTTCTCAATCGCAGGAATGCACCTAAGTTTAAAAGGTCTATAGAAATGGTTATCATCTACAAAGGTTTTGCAAAGCATAAAGACTTTTGTTCATAATAAAATATGGGTTCAAGTTTTCAAAATAAAACTAAGTTTTCAAAGTAAAGCTAAGTTTTCAAAATAAAACTACTAGAACTCTCACTCAAGATGAGGATCCCTCGCATCGTCTTAGTGATTACACAACCCCCATCCATTACACTACCCCCATCGATCAGGCAGATAGCATAACTTCAAAGGTAGACATCGTATATCGCATCACCGCATGTGGCTCATGCTTAACCTTTCGGTACTTGTGTTCCGAGACCATGTATGTACATGCTAGGCTCGCCATAACACCCTGTGACGTATTCGCGTGTGCAACGTGGCTTACACCCACTGTATGCGAACGAAGAGACGAGTGTAACCGCAATGCGGTGTACCCCGTAACGTAGAACTTTATTGGTGGTGCACGTCAAAGGGAGAACACTATTATCGGAATTTTGGGAGGGATCATCTTATATTACTACCGCCGTGTAACTAATATATAGACATATATATATATATATATACACAATATAAGATGCACACAATCTACATAACATCTAAATGAAATGTAATGCACATGATATGGTCTCCTCCGCGCCGATGGTTTCCTCCGCGCCAACAGTTTTATAAACAATTTAATAAACCTACCTTGACCATATCACATTGCCCCTGCAAAATAAAGTTAGACGCTTTCTAGTTTATCTTTTGCATATTTTACGTGGCTGCTAGAGCTTCCGCACAAGAACCGTTTCTATCAGAGCTCAAGGTTTAGGATCACGGGAAAATTGGGTAGATCGTTAGTTAGACTTTGCGACAAACTTTTGATGCATGTTTGCTTGTTCTAATATTTAGATGTGGTTGTTTGATTGCATGAAATAAAAAAATTATTTTGGTTTTGATTTTTCTAAATCTTACTAAGTTTTTTTTAAAGAGTTTGTTTTGTGAGGAATTTCGAGGACGAAATTCTTCTAAGGTGGGGAGGATGTAATACCCCGGATTTTCTGGTTACTATTTAAGGGTGCTGAAAATTAATTTTTACATATTTTGATTTTAGTAACCTCTGGAGTTTAAATTGTGTGTTTATACTTGATTGCAAAATTATATTAGATAAGTTAATATTTATAAAAATTTAATCTCTCTTTATTTTTGGCTGATCACTAAAGTAACACTAGTGTGTTTGATCGATCAGCCATGTACTGGTACTAGCATAGCTAACATGCATGCATGGATAGAGCAGCTCGCATGCATGCTTTACCGCTTAGTTAGCTTAGCTAAGAGTGAGATAATGCTGCCATCAGCTTGTACTGCTAGTAGTACTAGATAGGGTTGTACTGCTTGTACTGTGCACTAGATATTTTGCATGCACGGCGGCGAAGCTTAGCTGAGAAGGATCGATCAGGGATACGTGTTAAGCTCTGGTTACAGGAGGGTAGTACGTGTCGCTAGCGGATAGATGTGTACCCCATGCAGGTAGCAGCAGGGGAGGAAATATCTAGCCCGCACTTATCCATCGCACTCTTATCCTTTGGGCTAGTATAAATAGAGGACCAGGTGCTGCCATCGGAGCACATCGGGCAGAGTTTAGCCAGACAATAGAATCAGAAAGAGTGAGCAGAAGTCGTGCATTTGCGCTGTTGTGACGCTCGTGTGTGGAGCTGAAGTATAGGCTAATATTGCTGAAGTGCTGATCAGGCAAGTAGCTACTTTGCTAATCTCCTGTATCATGCTTTGCTGATCCCTTGATTCCTGCTAGTAGTAGTGTTACTACTTCTAGTTCTATCATGTTGATGTTGCTTTGTCATTGTGGTGCTTGTATGGCTACCAGCACCATACTCCGATTGATCTCTTTGTTGATTATGAGATGACATTGTTGATATTATCTCCTCCTTGCTCGTGGAGCCATTAGATGGATGGCATCTTCTCTGATATCCATTGTTAGCCATGATGTCACCTGAGATGATTGTGCGGTGACAAGCGAGAGGTCATCATGATTTAGTTGGACTCACGCAGAGACGTGAGAGTTGATATCTCGGCTTCATATGTCTAACCTCTTTATTGTTCACTATTGGTTTCACGACTGCAACCATATTGTACCGGTCACAGTTTAGGTATGGGACTGTCTGAGTTCTCCAATGGGAACGACACTTGGTCCGAACAGGGTATCGGCGATGGATTCCTTGGGAACGGCCCATACTAGTAAGTCAAGTCGTCGTGTCCCGGCGGGCTAAAGAGCTCTGCTCTTCTGGAACCTGCATGGTTCTGGTTGAGGCTGTCGATGTCGGAGTACCCCTCTTAAGAGCATAAAAGTGTGAATATTCACCCCTGTGAGTCCCGGGTAGGGAATCCTTGCTGGTCACATGTGATACCAATACAAATCCCTTTCTTTGATAAATTGGTCATTCCTCTGAACCCATTTTTACTGATACTTTGGTTATCGCTTCCATTGATATCTTTTTTAATTCCTTTTAATACAGTAAGGCCGTTATTACTGTATTTTCTTACTCTGATCTTTTGTTGTATTGTAAAGTATCTGCTTGTTGAGTATGATTTATCGTACTCATCCCTTCACTTTATTTTTGGATGATCAGAGTTCGCAGCGGAAGCCGTCATATCCGAGGAGTAGGCTGGACCAGTTGGGTGGGACACGATTAGAGAATCTTTTATTCTTGGAAATGTAATAAACATGTAAATATGATTAGATGAGCTGTTGAGATCCACTGTGCTGGTTTATGCCTGCTTTTCTAGCCGTTCGCGTGTATAGACTTTCGGGTCTATAGACGTGCGGCGGCTTTCATTCTTCCGGGTCGGATCTCGGGGCGTGACAGTTTCTTACCTACGAAAACAACCACAACAGCGATAAGACAATTATCTCTATTACACCCCTTTCGGGGCCCTCCATTGTAAATGCAGTATCAACTATTATAGGAGATGCTGACACCCGCCTGTCACATATACAGTACAAGCCGTATGTCAAGTGTGGAACCAGTTTCGCGTAAGAGTATGCATAAAGTCGGTTCGGGCCGCTTCATCCAACAATACCGCGATATAAACAAGTACATGCGAGAGGGAAACAAATGTGGAATCGATGCCCACATTCAACATATGTTCTAACCATACAGATATATCTACGCATGGATCGGCTCTGATACCACTGTTGGGGATCGTAGACAGAAAACAAAAAAATTCCTACCGACGATAATCATAAACTAGCCAAGAACTATACTATGCAGATATACTATACGGACGAGAACATAATACATACCCTTGTAGACCGTAAGCGTCGATGATCAAAAGATCTGTTTCGATGATGACACGTGATGATGAAGCCGACGTAGCCGACCTCAAGATTGTGTAGTGGAAGAAGACGGCTCCCAGCACCAAACAATGGTGCCTCGCAGTTCCACACACGTACGGTGTGGATTACGACCTCCGGGCTCCAGATCCAGCAGAGCAGAGGAAGTGGAAGAGTGGATCTAGCAGCACGACGGTGTGCGTATAGCAGAGAGACTTCCCTCCCCGTACGCAGCTCCAGAAACGGAACCACGCTCAAGGTAGGAGAGAAGAAGCGGAGAATTGGTGTAATTCCAAAGGCATGGGGGGTCCCCTATTTAAAGGAGGAGGAGGGAGGCTTGCCTTGGTGGCTTGGCGGTGTGGGACTATCCCACACCAGCCGCACCACCAAGGGTGCGCCGGCCCTAGGTGGGCCCCATGTGGCCCACCTAGGCCGGCCGGCCTCCATCCCCTTTTTTTCCCTTTTTCTTTTTAGGGATTTTCCCTAATGGGCCTCTAAGGCCCATTTATGATTTAATACATTAATTTTTTTGAAATAAATTAAATAAAAATATATTTAATCACTAATAACACTTATTAATATTAAATACATATTATTTAATTCATCCGGGCTCCGAAACCTATTTTGTTGCCTCTGATCAACATCGGACAAGTTCCGGAACACTTCCGGAGTTTCCGGTTTCTTTTCTCTCTAAATCCAATCTAATCGTCACCCACCCTTAAGTGTGTTACCCCACGGTTCGGGATCACTCCAGACATGATCGAGACACCCTCTCCAATCAATGACTAACATCGGGATCTGGATATCCATGATAGCCCCTGTGCGCCCACGAATGTCTTCTATCGTTTGAACCTTTAGACGTCCAGTCTCATCCTCTTGCCTAGCGATACTTAGATTGTTCGAGCGTCGTTCTCCGGTATCACGATTACCGAGCATGACCTCGCTATTGACAAATCTATCTTTACTCGTCTGTGACATTACATCCCCGTGACCTAGTCACATGCTTGCAAGCTCATTGATTTAATCTCACCGAGTGGGCCCTGAGTATCTATCCTGCTATGTTGATTGGCAGTTCCCGCTCTTGATCACTCGCTTCTACTGCTTCCTTCCGATACCCGAAATTGTCACCTTTATTGTCACGCAATATAAGTCATGCCGTTTGATGCGACCAGTCGTATCTTTCAGAAGCAGAGATTTGATATGATCTCACAGTCAAAGGTATGAACACTACGTTTCTATATTTTGGGCATGTCCATCAAATCATTCGCCTAATGATATGACTCCATTGTTAACCGACGCCATTGTCCATGATCAGGAAACCTTGATCATCTGTTACCCAACGAACTAGTTAAATAGAGACTACTAGGGACCTGGTTGTTTTCATACCACACGTGTATTAATGTTTCCGCGTAATACAGTTATAGCATGGTATTAAAACGTATTATGAACAATAGAGATATGACAAATAAAATCACTTTATTAATTGCCTCTAGGGCATATCTCCAACACTTTGGTCCTCTCCGGCATGTTGAGCAGAGTGCCAAACAAAGCCTCATACACATTCTTCGTGATATGCATTAGATCAAGACAATGAGGCGTATCGATGATTTTCCAGTACGGCAAGTCCCAAAATGGACACTTCGTTTTCCATACATCCAGGAGGGGTTTTGGTGCCTTTTGCTTCTTTCCCGGCGCTGGGCACTGTTCCCAACTATTCAGCAAGTCATAGATTTCTTCGCCGCACCTCGTATGTCATTTGTCCCGGAGCTCATCTTTGCCGTTGAAAAGGTCCCCACGCCTTCTCCACGGGTCATCCCTGTCTAGCCACCTTCGATGCCCCACATACACGGTTTTTGAAGACCCGGTATCTCTCGGAAGCTAGAGAAACGTCGGATCATCCATGCACCTCACACATCCGTTATGCCCATGGGTCACCTGGGCTATGACATATCCGTAGCCGGCAAGTTGTGCACGGTATAGAGCAAGGTGGCTCTCATAGGAAAATATTGTTCCGCGACTGCGTCCCATGTCCTGACCCCTTCCTCAGCCCATAACGTGTCTAACTCATCTTTCAGCAGCTTCAGATACATGTTGATGTCGATGCCTGGTTGTTTTGGCCCTTGAATTAGCATGCTCATGTGTATATACTTCCTTTTCATGCAAAACTAGGGGGAAGGTTGTATATCCACACAAACACGGGCCATGTGTTATGCGTGCTGCTCTGGTTGCCAAACAGATTAAGTCCGTCAGTGCTCGCACCCAACCTAATGTTCTTTGGGTCTGCCGTGAATTTTTTGTATTCACAGTCTAATGCTTTCCACTGTGCTGCATCTGAAGGGTGTGTCAGCCGTTTTGACTTGTCGACGGTCTGCTTTGGATCTTTTAGCATTGCCTTCTTTTTGTCCGCGTGCCATCGCATTAGCCTTGCTTCCTTTCGGTCCGCGAAATACCGCTGCAGACGGGGAATGAGTGGAAAATACCACACAACCTTGCGACGAGCTTTCTTCCAGCCTGTCTTGTATCGATCAGCCTTGCACACTGGACATTTGGTCTTCTCCGTGTCATTTTCCCGATAAATGTAGCAATCATTGATGCACACGTGGTATTTTATGTGCGGTAGATCAAAGGGGCACATGACTTTCTTGGCCTCGTTTAGACTCTTTGGACACTTGTTGTTCTGGTGAAGGATATTGTGTCAGTACTACAGACTAGCCTCGATGCTTACGTCGCTCAAATTGTATTTTGCCTTCATCTGCAGAACATCGAGCGCTACTTTTAACTAGGAGTCCTCGCAACCAGCATACAACGGAGTATTCATGTCTATCTCTAGTTGCGCCAGCTTAGTTTGCTCTTTAGTGGCACCTATGGATGTAGTCGTCTTCTTAAGAAGCAGTTCTCGAACGTGATGGTCCCGCACGACTGAAGTTAGAGGTGTATGCGTGTCCTCGTCTGACGACGTTACATCATGATCGTCGTCGTCTTCTCCACCATCATGTGTGGGAGGCTCTTCGCCTTCTTGCCCGTCATCATGACCTTCCTAATGATCATGTGCTGCTGCCGCCGCCTCAGCGACTTCATCATCTTCATCATCATCTATCCACTGAGTTTAGCCATCCATGAAACCATGCCTGAGCAGGTGCTCTTGCAATTTTCCAGAAAAAGGCCTGAGCCATTCTGTAGTTTGCATTTTTGGCACGGACACAAGATATCTTTCAATTTATTTCGAAACATGTCTTGCGTCGCGCGTTGCAAATATCTATCCACCACCGTTTTGCTCATAATGATCATCTTGTCGCCTGCACGCGGTGTACATTTATTAGGACCATGCATGCACATATATATATATATCGGTGAAAAATTTCGGCATGACCTTCCTACATATAGGACCAAGCGGAGTGCCAAAATTTGCCGAAACAGAAATGAATCAACATTTTGGCAAAATGGCAACTCATTTTCATTTCATACACAACACAAGTTTACATATATGCATCATGCATCCGGGACAATTGCGCATCATCTCTCCCGCACACATGTACGTCCATAAAAATTTCACAAAAATTTAAATTTTACGTTAAATTAATTTGCATCTCCTTTTTAGTCACCTTATAGCTACGATAAGCAAACGTCACAGGAGAACCGACACGACGAATATAGGATAGATATGATGTGGGAGGAGAATGGATAGTTTTGGAGAGGAGTGTGGTAGATCTAGATCCACACAAGGGTGTGGGTGGATTTTTTTGGTAGATCTAGATGTGGGAGGGGAGATTAGGTTAGATCTATCAAATTATGTAGGTTTTGTCGGTAAAAAAGGGGGAGGACATGGGGGAAGGAGCCATCAATGGAGGAGGTTCGAGCTAGTGAGACGGGGGGGGGGGAAGTGAAGTGCAATGAAGGGGTGGTAGGTGGCTGGTCGGGCTGGTGACTTAAATTAAAGTCCCAGGTTACCACTGCGTGCGGAACAAAACGTGCGCCAGTGGTACGAATCACATCACTAAGGCACGAGATTGACAAATGTCAGTGGCAAGTGGGGCCCGCCGCGGTAGCCGGGGGAGGTGCACTGCTGACGGACAAAACAAACTGTGCGTCAGTGGTACCCTTCACACCACTGACGCAGGTTAATTCCGCGCGTCAGCGGTACTGCTCCCCCGGCTACCGCAGCGGGCCCCACGTACCACTGACGTAGCATTTAGGCCGTGCGTCAGTGCTATCTGGACACTGCTGACGCGCCGTTATTTTGCACGTCAGTGCTAAATAGCAGTGACGCACGGGTGTTTTGCCCGTCAGTAGTAGCGTTGCATTTATAGGCTTTTCCCTACTAGTGTAGGACTTGATCAACCTTGCCAACAAAAATGTCTTAGAGTGAATAAAACTATGACCACCATATCCTTCCTCTCTCCTTGTTCATTTATTTGCTCCTGCAATTTTGGTTTAGAATTATTTTTATACTTCTATGAAATCATTTCCTGCTTTTTCATCATTTAGTAAACCCTAGAATCACCAATTTTTGAAAGTCGTCGAAAATTTCTACAAAAATTAAATTAAATTTTGTGCTTAAAATGAGGTCCAGTGGCGCTAGTGGCCGACCAAGGGGACCCACCATGGGGGCAGGCGACCCTAGGGCGCGGGGTACCCCCTGGCCGCGCCACCAGGCCGCCTGGGGCCCACAAGGCCGCCCAAAAGGTGTCCTTCCTCCCGATCCTTTCTCTCTCCCGAAAAATCACTCCACTATTGCTCAAGCTCGTGTTCTTGCTGTGGTTGCTCGAGATTTTCGATCTCCTTCCTCAGCCCATCAATCTTGCTGATATTTTGGGCTTTTGATCCTTGGTATGTGACTCCTTCGTTTATCCAAACAAAATTTTGAATGGTTTAGTATATCCTTGGTATTTTGCTACTGTAGGTGACTTGTTTAGGTAGCTTGCATGCTTGTTTTAGGATTTAATAACTAGTCTTGATGCATGTTTTAGCCTTCCTATAGTCTCTACTAGTATTGCCCTTGATTTTTGAAGTGAAATTTCATTTTTTATGATGTTGGTTAAAAATTTCAGAAAAGAAGCATGAACAAGCTCAAACTTTCAAAGGTGTTTGGAAGGCGGTCGACTACCTCTCGTGAGACTAGAGCTTCAAGCTCAAGCAATCCCATTAGACCCTCCTACAACGAAGATGTTGAGTCTCCGGAGCTCACCTTTGTAGCTCGAAATGAGACTGTGCATCTAGCTATGCACCATTGTCGTGAGTTTTTGAGTGCTGCAGGTATCTTGGAGGACTTTGATGCACTAATCTCTAATGCAGGACTAACAGATTTTGTGCAGGACGAGAGCCCACAATATTTGAGGCTCACTAATATTTTTGTTCAAAGTTTTAAATTTACAGATGATGATTATAACCCCAGAATTGATTTTATGCTTTATGACAAAGTATATGGTATGAACCTTGTTGATTTCTGCATTGCTCTTGGTCTACCGTGTGAGGGGTCGACGCATAGGATGCAGGAATAGCCGGATTCACTGAAGGCTCTCCACACTGAGATTTGCTACGGAGACGTGCGACGGAATAAGATAAGTAGCATTCAGTTTCCTACAGTAAAGTACCTTGCTTATTATATTGCTGGAGGCATACTTTGTAGAAAGAACACTAGTGCTCTTTCTAGTCCAGACTTGGCTATTATTTCTGCTGCAATCAATGGAGATAGAACTGTTAACATTGGTGCTTTAATTGCTCACCGTATTTGCACCAACGGTATCAGGGGACCGATTTATGGGGGAAAAATTGCTTCTATTTTGCTTGCTTTAAAGGGAAAACTCGTAGACTTGATGACCCTGAAATTTGTGCTACTAGAGTTGATTTTAATGACATGAAAAGACATGGATTTCTTCAGAGGGATTGTAACTGGGATGAAATGTATTATCAAGTGCAGTTTTTCTCTAATGGTGAGCGTTATGTTCACTTGCAAGCACCCTTTTTGTTTGATAATGTTGCCAGGCAGGGATGGCGTTCCTCGGAGGAGGAGATGGACACAATACTTGAGGAGGAAGCCCGCAACAGACCTCAGCCACAGGTGGACAGCGCTGAGAGCAGCGCTACAGGAGGAGGCATCTCCGTGTACCACTACGGAGCAGCCCCGTCCCAGGAGGACGCGGCTGGATGGAGCGGATGGTACCCTCGTCACTGATTGCCAACTTAGGCCAAGAGCCTAAGCTTGGGGGAGTACGTATTCTCACCGACACATCTCTCGTGATTTCACCATCGCTATATGTTGTTTGCACCTTTATTATCTTTTTCCTCCTTTTTTCATTTATGTTTAGTTCTCTGTCATTTTATCTTTCAAAAATAAAAAAGACCAAAAATATTTCCTTTGTGTTGGTTCGGTTTTTATTTGTTACATCTTTTCGGTCTTTTTAACTTTAGTCTCTTACATCTTTGTTGATTTTATCTACTTATCAAAAATCCAAAAAGATTTTCTTTTGTTATTTGTTTATGTTCGCATTTTATCTTAACTCGAAAAACCCAAAAATATTTGTCGTTCCTCTTCTATTTTTGTATAGTTGTTTCAGGGTTCCTAAGACTTCCATGACTCCATTTGGGCTTAGGTTTCAATTATATACCATTCAGCCATGCAAGTGAAAAGCAATAATGACGATATGCGACGATTCAGACGGGGTAAGAAGGCTGGTATGAACTCTATTTGTTTTCATTTTTGTAAATATACTTATCCGAATGATCATGCTTAGACTATCATGTGTGAAACTGTGTATTTAGTTATTACTTGATAAGTTCATGTCGTCTTATGATCAGTACCAATTTGCTAATGATTGATAATATGTCGCATAGATGTTTGCTTGAATTGTTCTGTTCATAAAATAGTATGGTGCGGTGGTATCCTCTTCTAAAAAAATTACTTGGTTTGACTTGGCACATGTTTACGCATGATGATTACTAAAAGAAAAAGTTAATCATGCCTCGGTGATGTATTTTGCCTCAGAGTATTGGTATCACTTTTATGCCTCGTTTAATACTATTTTGTCGCAAGCATGATTATGACGATTATTGCTCTCTTAGTTGTCGCTTCCCAGTCTATTGCTAGCCTTCACTTGTATTGAGCGGGAATGCTGCTTGTACATCCAAATCCTTAAAACCAAGTTGTTCCAAAAAGTCCACCAAAAATTCCTATGTGGTATTTTCCTGCCATTCCAAGTAAAATTTTATGTGCTACCTTTAAACTATTCAAAATTGTTATTACTCCTTATTTGTGTCTCTGTTTACCAGCTCATGAGGAAGTAGTAGATGGTCTTTATTACATTTGTCAATCCGACTTTACTTCAGACTAGCAGCTTACATCTGCTTATCTATAATTTTGCAAAAAAGCTAGCAGCGGGGTGCCCAGCCCCCTTAATTTACAACTTTCATCATAAACTCTCTTCACATTTTGTTAACTGAGCATTCGGTCAAACATCTGCATGTGTAAACCAAAGAGATAGAGGAATGATCTGCTTGCTGCAGAAATAATGTTCCTCATGGGAGCCACTCTTAAAAAGTCTGGTTGACATGGGTAATACTATATTGTTTGCTACCATTCATTGACCATTAACATACACCTCTCAAAGTATATTTTTACTCTCTTTATGATTTCAAAAACTGAAAAGCTTTAGCACATGACATAATCCCTGCTTCCCTCTGTGAAGGGTCAATCTTTTACTTTCATGTTGAGTCACCGTCCCTTCTTTGAGCACTTACTAGAGAGCATAGTTGTCATTCTTAGTGTGATATGCTTCCCAGAATATTATTACTTGAGGTGTAATTTTGATGCTTCTATCTTTGATATCTTTACGTCTAGTCTACATTTAAACCTCGGAGGTGTTCTGGCATTTATGTTTTGCTATTCCAACAAAGAGCAAGCGAGATACCATCATACCATACTTTATTATGTGCATCGCAATCCTTCTTATGAATATACTTCATGTTGTTAATCCTTAATATGTCGGTACCTTTTCATGAGTTCACATACTTATTAGTATCTTTATCTTCATGGGTTTCATCATGTAAAGTTTAATACCATGGCTTTAGCATAAGTATGTATACATCATATGAAGCAAATGTGTTCTTAAAAGTTCTTCTTTTATCGCGTTCAGTTTGTCAACTGAATTGCTTGAGGACAAGCAATAAGCTAAGCTTGGGGGGAGTTGATACGTCCAAAACGTATCTACTTTTTCGAACACTTTTGCTATTGTTTCTCCTCTGATTTATATGATTTGGGTGAAACTAATGCGGACAAACGTTGTTTTCAGCAGAATTGCTTTGGTGTCTCATTTTTGTGCAGAAATTCAATATTCCCAGAAAATTACCAGAAAATTGGAAAAGTGATTTTTGGCCTAGAAGATTCATGGAGCCAGGAGGGCAGCCGAGGGGGAGGACCATAGGCACCAGGCGGGCCCACGGCGTGGGTGACCCCCTGGCCGTGCCCCTGGGCCGCCTCCCCCCTCGGCCATCGACTCGCGACGCCCTCTGGACTACTTAAAGCACTTGACCTAAAAACGTCCAGACGAAACTCCTTTTGAAAACACACACCTGAGCTCCGCCGCCATCGAAAAACCCTAGTTCGGGGGTCTGCAGTTCCTATTTCGGCACCCTACCGGGACGGGGATTTGGAGTAGATCACCACCGTCTTCATCGTCATCACCTCTCCTTCAACCATCCATGATTCCCTCATCCATGTGTGAGTAATCCCCGCTGTAGGCTGTAGGGGATGGTAGGGATTGGATGAGATTGTTCATGTAATAGATGTCAGATTGTCAGGGCATGGTGCCTAGTATCCATTGTTAGTACTATCTATTGTTGTTGCAACTTGTTATGCCTAATGCTTGACACTTAGGGCCCGAGTGCCATGATTTCAGATCTGAACATGTTATTGTTTCATGAGAATAATTATTGTTTTGGATCATATCTGCAAGTTGTATACACCTGTTATTGTCTTGAACCTGAGGTCCCGGAGTGACAACAATCGGGGTAACCAAGGGGGATAGTTATAACTTGAGGATCACGTGTGTTCATGGAGCGTTAATGATTTGTTCCGGTTCTCTGTAAAAAGGAGCACCTTAATTACCAGAAGGTCCCTTTTGGCCCCGCTGCAAACGGGCTGGTAGGACAATAGATATTGTGCAAGTTTCTCATTGCGAGCACGTACAACTAAATACGGAACACGCGCCTACACATGATCAGTACTTGGATGCTTTTATCATTATTTACCTGCATTGCCCTGCGTTATGACTATTACATGAGCTATCTTATTCATGCAACGCCCGTTCATCCATCCCTATGCCTACAGTATCTATAATCCTGCTGTTTATTGAAGTCGCTGATGTTGTCTCTATTTTACTGCTGTGACTATTATGCTACTGTTTCTGCTGTACTACTGTTGCTACTGATAAATCGTGCCAGGCAAGTCTACTTTCAGGTGCGGCTGAATTGACAACTCGGCTGCTAAGGCTTATAAATATTCTTTGGCTCCCCTTGTGTCGAATCAATAAATTTAGGTTTTACTTCTCTCGAAGACTGTTGCGATCCACTATACTTGTGGGTCATCACTTTCTTATCTGAATTTGTTTTAATTGTCTCACCCTCGTCCTCATCTACATTGTCTGCATACATATCATCATCAGCACCACCAATGTCATTGTCACTGTCTACTATTGCATCAGGCTCAAATCTGAATCATCTGAGTCATCTGATTCTCCTTCCTGTGCCTCTATAACAATCACATTCTTCCTGCTCCTAGCAGTCCTTCTCACCCTTATGTTGCTTCCATCTGCTTGCTGACTTGCTTCAAGCACTACTGGCATAGGTTCATTCTCAACAGCATTAGGTACCTCCGAGGCTGCCCCTGTCCTTTTCCCAAATACAAACGCATTGGCTTCAACTTCAGGGTACACAACCTGCATAGGAGTAGGTTGCCCATTCTCTGCTTCTCCTTGCTCTGCGTGAACATGCTCTGCCTCTATTTGCTCTGCTTCTTCACCTTGTCAGTTCTGCACAGGCTTGCAAGGACTTATAACTGTTGGAAGTTGAACTTTAGCATTATACACAACATCATCTTCATCAACTTGGTTGGCCAAGAAGCCATCATCATAATCCAAATATATGTTGAAGAAATGGTGCCCAATTGTGAGAGATTCCATCATTCTGTCAACATCTTCTTCAGTCATAAGTTTCCTCAAACCATTCCTACTAAGTGTAAGCAAAGGGATACAATAGTAACGCTTCACCCTCCCTGTCATCTCCTAGCCAATATCCTCCACAATGCACTCAATCATGATCAGTAACCAAGTAACCTTATCTAACTGATCATACCAAACAACACGGCCATTCATAACTGCGGTTGGTTCCATGGCCAACAAAATACCCACCATGATCGATCTCTACTGAGAAATTAGTGTTGCGAGGCCCCGATGATAAATGTGAACATACAATCCAAGCATCAATAATCGGGTAAGAAAGGTAGCTTTTAAAAAATAAAAAACCCTAACACCAAACCCCAATTCCTCCGCGAAACCCTACCACAATCGGTCCTACATTACGAATTGACCTCATACAAGATGCCATAGCCTAGAAAAACGTTGTTTTTTCATCCACAGAAGACCAAAAACAAGCGGGACAGGGGTACGTACTATACGAGGGGTGGGTCTCCTTCGGGCGGCGAACTGGCGCCATCGCTGCCTCCTCTAAGCCAAAGAAGATGAGAAGCGGTGATGCCTCTCCAACCGCACCACAAAATCAAACTTCTGCAACCCCAAATCGGCGACAATGGCAGCGACGGAGACACCGACGGAGCGCCTCCCCTGGTTCTCGGGTGGAGACGAAGAGGTCGACGTGCGGTGCAGTCAGGATATAGGACAGTTTCGTCAGATAGCGAGGGGTTTTTCTGAATAAATGCCCTCTCTCCGCTGCGCGCAGACAAAACAACGCCACGTCCACCCCATCTGGCATGTGTACGCCCGTCATACTGCACTATGACCGTATTTTCACGTAAAATCAAGTACAGGTACCGTAACGGCCGTATTTGTGAGTACAAGTACCATATCGTGTTTCCAACCAAAGTACATAACATGTCTAGATACATCCATATGTGAACAAATGGAAGTCAATTAATTTGGAAAGGATGGAGTATTTAACTCCCCATACAAATGACCCCTCCAAAAAAAAAGCTGCGAGCCGCCAAACGTTTTCAAATGCTAAACGAATGCGTTCGGCAATTTGGCCATCGTGAGTATGAGAAAACCAGATCAGAAAACGGCCGTAGTACGAATCTCAATGCCGCGGTACGACACTTGTTCCGGAAGGCTCGAGGCCTCTCCCGAGACCTCTAGAAGCTTCTACCCCCTTCACCATTCCCTTCCCCAAGAAATCCCCCCACTTCAAAAAAAACCTTCATTACGCACATCCTCCTCCTGTGTCCTGTCCTGTCCATCACAAGAATCCAAAATCATAGCAGAGAGGGGAGAGAGAGAGAGATCCATGGCTTCCGCCGTCGCCTCCATGGGCCCCGCCATGGCCAGCCTCGTCAAGAAGCTGCTCGCTGAGCCGGCGTCCTCCGGCGCGCCCGTGGCCTGCTACGCGCTACGCCCGGCCTCCCGCGCCGCCGCCCGCCGCCTCTTCAACACCCACGGCTCGGAGGTCCGCTGCTACAACGACGACACCAGCGGCGAGAGCGAGCACGAGTATGAGGATGACGACGTCGGCCACTGCCGCCGCGCCCGCGACTTCACCGTGCCCAGCTTCTTCTCACAGGGTATGCACGCACGCGTCCTCGCCTGTCTGTCCCCCTTCGCCTTTTTTTCTTCGTCGTTCATGTGAGCGGTAAATAAATCAGGGTGTTTGCTTGTGCCGTTTTTGGTTTTCCTTCCAGACGTGCACGACCGGTTCGGCGCGTCGACGAGCCTAGGCCGGCTGCTCGCACTGATGGACGACGTGGCATCAGCGGCTCCTCGGTGCGGGTGGTCGGTGGCGAAGGAGGACGACGACACGATGTACCTCAAGGTGGCGATGCCGGGGCTGGGGAAGGAGTACGTCAAGGTGTGGGCGGAGCAGAACAGCCTGGTGATCAAGGGGGAGGGTGAGAAGGAGACCTGGGATGGCGACAAAGGAGACACCGCCGTGGCCGTGCCGAGGTACAGCCGCCGCGTCGAGCTCCCCGTAGACGCGTTCAATATGGACAAGATCAAGGCCGAGATGAAGAACGGCGTGCTCAGGGTCACCGTGCCCAAGGTCAAGGAGGAGGAGCGCAAGGACGTGTTCCAGGTGACCATCGAGTGAGTAGAGAGATGGATCGAGAGTAGTTTGCAGTAGTCATAATCCTTGTAGTAGTAGTAGTAGTAGTAGTAGTAGTAGTAGTAGTAGTGCTGAATTGCTGATGGCGAGGGCCGGTGCAAGTGGAGTTGAGAGACGCCTTGTTGATGTCTGGTGTCTTCGTTGCCCTGTTTTGCTTCTCTGATCGTCCTTTGCGTAGTTTCTGATCGGTGTGGTGGTGAAGTTGGTCATGAACCCTGATAATTTCGCCTTCATGAACTGATTTGGTGGTGAAATTTGTCGTGGAACCCTGTTAATTTCGTTACGATGAACTGCTTTGATGGTGAAGTTGGTCACGAACCTTGTTCATTTCTCATGCTTTAGTGATACATTGTGCTGATCATTGTTTATTATTCACTGTTATGTGGAAATCTTGCCTTTATCCTGTGATTTTATTCTTGGAATAGAAGTGTTCATTTTGGTTGCAGCTTAGGATCTGGTGTTATCGCAGTGGTGATTTTAATCATGAACGAACTCTCTTGATTTCCTTGACTTGATGAGCTGCTGTAGGCACTTACTGATTTCCTTGGCTTGCAAGAACAGTAGCTGTTCTACTCTTGTTTACCTGTAGCCTTTACATGATTACAATCTACTGTAATATGGTGCGAACAGCCATATGATCTCTTATATGGGAGTTTTTTTTGTTTCTCCTAATTTGTAATGCTTTGTAATGTTCCTGCTAACAAATGGAACAGAACTGCAATATACAACGACCAATAACAAACTAGACCTAGAGATATTTGTGGCACCTTCTGCTTTTCATTTAACAAAGAAATCAGTTACTCCATGCTAGTGCAATGTTTTCAAGTGTACTGCTGTTGGTCATGAACCCTGTTGATTTCGCCTTGATGAACTGTTTTGGAGGTGAAATTGGTAGTGAACCCTGCTAATTTTGTTAGGCCTCGTTTGGCAGCAGTGTTTCCACCGGTTTCTCGGTGTATTTTCCCGGTCCAAATTAAAACCCCAGAAAACGCTTGTGGGCCGATTGGCAGGCCGGTTTCGGCCGGGTTACGAATCCGGAGACACCATGATACACGTCAATACACGTCGGGTCGATGTGTTTTCCAGACGCTCGTGACCCCTCGCATTTTGGACGTGTTTTCCAGACGCTGCTGCATGATTGAAGCGTACTAAGTCATCTAGCTAGTTGGTCAATTTTGCAGCTAGCTGCGGCTGTACCATGTTGCTGAATCTGTGATGAAACACTGATATGCTATACTCGTGTACCAAACAGCATGTTTTTGCGGAAGGGGATTTAGAGGAGGGGAGTGGATTGGGTGAAGGAGGTGTTTTCACCAAAACACCATGGTATAATACACAAGGAAAACCCTTTGATACACTTGCCAAACGAGGCCTTATGTGGAACTGCTTTGATGGTGAGATTGGTCTTGAACTTCATTGATTTCCTCATGCTTTAGTGGAAAATGGTACTGATCGATGATTGTTGCTCGCTGTTATGTGCAATTCTTGCGTTGATCCTGTGTTTTACTTCTGGAAAGAACTGCAACGGTACTAGTTTGTAGTTGTTGCATTTCCATGATTACAATCATCATATGGTGTTGGTGAAATCGGTGTGAACTACCTTGATCGGTGTAGCCTTTATTCTGACAGAAATATATTCAGGGGGTCTGTCAGAATTTTGCACGATGAAACGCTTTGGCGGTGAAATTGGTCATCAGCTTGTTGATATCCAGTTTGATTTCCTGTGTTTACTTCATGGGAGAGAAACCTGTTCCACTTTGTAGCTGCAGCGTTTATATGATCGTTACTTTTTTTTTGACAAGTGTATATGATCATTACGGTTTACAATATGGTGCTAAACACCCAGTAAACCCTCTAATGTGAAGAGGGTGTTTTGTTTAACTCCTGCTTTGTATTGTTCTTGGTGACAAAAGGAGCATAACTGCAATATATAATGACCAAAGCAAACTAGAGCAAGCTAATTGCCCAGCGTACTGTTGTACGGTTCCTCCTCCAAGCTCGCTCATTCACTCAAAAAGCCAAGAAACTCAGGAAGTCGTTCAGGAGTACCCAGCTAGCCTGACAAGTGTAAGAAAAAATCGACATGTTTCATCTACGGAGTATATATTCCTCTTCTCTTTATTGGTCTCACTTACAAGAAGCATTTAATTCACTAGTAGAAAACGGGTCATGACTAATGTGTGCATTAGTCCCGGGTCGGTCGGAGGCGATGCCACACGCGACCAGTCCCGGGCCGCACGGGATCATTAGTCCCGGTTCGTGATACGACCCGGGACGACCTTTAGTCTCGGGTCGTGATACAACCCAGGACTAATGTCTTCACTTTATCATCTTCCACCCCAAGTAGCTCTCCATTTTCCAGCTCGAGCAACACCACCATTTTTCTTCTCTTTTACTCACCCGAGTTCGAGTTCATCCCCATTTTTTCTTCACGATTTGTCAAGATTGGAGGCACCCATCTATCCGAGGGTTGACAACTTCATCCTTTCTTCCGGCGTTGCTAATTTAGCTCATTTCTTTACTAGCTTA
This sequence comes from Poa pratensis, assembly GCA_947311845.1. NCBI lineage: Eukaryota > Viridiplantae > Streptophyta > Magnoliopsida > Poales > Poaceae > Poa > Poa pratensis. The sequence continues at coordinate 13,322,114 of CAMZMU010000069.1, read as the reverse complement.
GCTCATTTCATTTTTATAGTACTAGCTAGGTGTTTGATGAAATGACTAAGTTAGGGAGTTCATTTCTTTTATATGCAATTTGAGCTCAAATTAAAGTATGATTGGTGGGTTCTAGTGTCGTCCTCACCGCTGTCGATCGCCCGCGCCGTCCCGTCACCGGCACCACCTCGGTGAGCCTCTAGTTTTATCTATTATTTAAAAAATCTTACTTTTATGATTTAGATGTATAGTTATTACTTGTATAATTTTCTTACTTGTATGATTGTTTTTTATATATATAGTGCCATGGTTTTGATATCTGTCCCCTTCGGCCCTCGTCCGGTCTATGATTCGGATGTGGTACAGTTTTATAACTATTTGTTTCATTTCCTGTTTATGACAATTATGCCGACCAACTTGACATAGATTTTTTTATCTATGAGGTAGTTGAACCGGAAATTCCAACCGACCCTCTTGTCGAGATGCTAAATTTATTTGAAAAAGAAAACAAAGATTTGAAAGAAAAATTGAAAAGAAGTGAAGAAGAGAAGATGAAATTGTAGTTCGGTCTTGCCGGCGTCGTCGATGATCACAAGATCAAGATGGATGCAATGCGCTTGAAGATTAGAAAGATTAGAAAATATGCCATTAATAAAGAGGCTTGGTATCATTATGTTGTTGGTTCAATAATTATCTTAGTTGCGATTTTGATCGCATTTGTTGTTGGATTTAAATTCTTTAGATAGTTGTATGTTAGTTTCAATGTATGTTTTATGAGAACTATGTATTACTCTACTTTGGTTTTAATGTGATGAACTTGTATTAATTAAGTTGGTCTCTTCTCTATTCATGATGTAGTGTAATTTTTGTTGATATATTTATATAATGCAGATGAGCCGACAATGGATGTACGGTGACCGACGCTGTCCCGACTTCATTAATGGTCTACATATTTTTCTCGATGTGGCTGAGGCAAACAAGAGGAATGGTTTTATTTGTTGTCCATGTAGTGTCTGTAAGAATAAGAAGAATTACTCTTCCTCAAAACCGCTGCACTTCCACCTGTTGCTGTCTGATTTCATGTCCGGCTATAATTGTTGGACCAAGTACGGAGAAAGAGGGGTTATAATGGAAGACAATGAAGAAGAAGAAGAGGATGATGATAACTATCATACGTTCCCTGAACACGGTGGTACTACAATGGGGGAGACGAAGCTGAAGAAGAGGTCATTGTTGATGAGACCGATGATGATCTTCGTCAGGCCATTCTTGATGCACAGATAAACTGCGGAAGTGAAAACGAGAGGTTGAAGTTGGAGCGCATGTTAGAGGATCACAAAAAATTATTGTACCCAAATTACGAAGATGGGCATAAAAAGTTGGGTACCACACTGGAATTGCTGCAATGGAAGGCAGAGAATGGTCTATCTGACAAGAGATTTGAAAAGTTGCTGAAAATATTAAATAAGATGCTTCCAAGGGATAACGTATTGCCCCCCAGTACGTACGAGGCAAAGAAGGTTGTCTGCCCTCTAGGATTAGAGGTGCAGAAGATACATGCATGTATCAATGGTTGCATCCTCGACCGTGGTGAGGAGTACGAGAATTTGAATGCATGCCCGGTATGCGGTGCATTGCGGTATAAGATCAGGCGAGATGACCCTGGTAATGTTGAAGGCGAGCCGCGCCCCAGGAAGCGGATTCCTGCCAAGGCGATGTGGTATGCTCCTATAATACCACGGTTGAAACGTTTGTTTCAAAACAAAGAGCATGCCAAGTTGTTGCGTTGGCACAAAGAAGACCGTAAGAAAGACCTGATATTGAGACACCCTGCTGATGGGTGGCAGTGGAGAAAAATTGACAGAGAGTTCAAGGACTTTGCAGATGACGCAAGAAACTTAAAGTTTGGTCTAAGTATAGATGTCTTTAATCCTTTTGGGGAGCAGAGCTCTAGTCATAGCACTTGGCATGTGACTCTATGTATCTATAACCTTCCTCCTTGGTTGTGCATGAAACGGAAGTTCGTTATGATGCGAGTACTCATCCAAGGCCCAAAGCAACCCGGCAACGACGTTGATGTGTACCTGAGGCCATTGCTTGAAAAACTTTTACAGTTGTGGCGTGAAGAAGGTGTTCGTGTGTGGGATGAGCACAAACAGGAGGAATTTGACCTACGAGCGTTGTTGTTTGTAACCATCAATGATTAGCCTGCTCTTAGTAACATTTTAGGACAGTTAAATAAGAGATACAATGCATGCACGCACTGTTTAGGTGAGACTAAAAGTATATATTTGAGTAACAAGAATGTGTACCTAGGGCATCGTCGATTTCTTCCAAACAAACTTCCTATGAGGAAGAAAGGCAAGCATTTGAAAGGTGAGGCAGATCACCGGACGAAGCCTACCTTCCCTACTGGTGTTGATATATATGACATGGTCAATAATTTAAAAGTAATCTTTGGAAAGGGTTCTGGTGGACAATCTACTCCGAATGACGCTGACGGACACGTACCCATGTGGAAGAAGAAATCTATATTTTGGGAGCTACCCTATTGGAAAATCCTATACGTTCGCTCTGCAATCAACGTGATGCACGTGATGAAGAATCTTTGCGTGAACCTGCTAAGCTTCTTGGGCATGTATGGGAAGACGAAAGATACACCAGAATCACGGCAGGACCAACAACGTATGCACGAACGAGACGACCTGCATCCAGAGAAGTATCAAGGTCCTGCCAGCTACGCTCTTATCAAAGAAGAGAAGGAAATCTTTTTTGAAGTCCTGAACAGTATCAAGGTCCCGTTTGGCTTCTCGTCGAATATAAAGGGAATAATAAACATGGCAGAGAAAAAGTTCCAAAACCTAAAGTCTCATGACTACCACGTGATTATGACACAATTGCTTCCGGTTGCATTGAGGGGGCTTCTACCGGAAAATGTTCGAGTACCCATTGTGAAACTATGTGCATTCCTCAATGCAATTTCTCAGAAGGTGATCAATACAGAAACTCTACCAAGTTTATAAAAGGATGTGCTCCAATATCTTGTCAGCTTCGAGTTGGTGTTCCCACCATCCTTCTTCAATATTATGACGCATCTCATAGTTCACCTAGTCGAAGAGATTTCCAATCTCGGTCCTATATTTCTACACAACATGTTCCCCTTTGAGAGGTTCATGGAAGTCTTAAATAAATACGTTCATAACTGTGCTAGGCCAGAAGGAAGCATCTCCAAGGGCTATGGAACAGAGGAGGTCATTGAGTTTTTTGTTGACTTTATTCCTGACCTTAAATCGATTGGTGTACCTCAATCGCGACATGAGGGGAGACTGAGTGGAAAAGGCACGCTAGGAAAGAAAGCAATAATATGTTTGGACGGGCATTCTTACACTTAAGCACACTACACCACTCTACAAAATTCCACCTTGGTGGCTCCGTATCTTGAGGAACACATGGATTTTGTACGCTCCAAAAACCCGGAGCAGATCGACTCCTGGATTAAAGTTAAACACATGGAGACTTTCGGCGGTTGGTTACAAACACATCTCATGAATAACAACTCCACTATTGCAGAGCAGCTGTACTTGTTGGCCAGGTCACCATCTTCGACTATATCGACTTTCCAAGGGTACGAGATAAATGAAAATACATTTCACACGACCGCCCAAGATCTAAAGAGCACAAACCAAAACAGTGGTGTCCGCTTTGATGCAACAAACAACAATGGACAAAAGGACACATATTATAGTTACATAGATGATATATGGGAACTTGACTATGGACCTTCTTTTAAGATACCTTTGTTTCGGTGCAAATGGGTCAACCTGAAAGGCGAGGTAAAGGTAGACCCGTAATACGAAATGACAACAGTGGATCTTAAGAATCTTGAGTACGACACCGAACCATTCGTCCTAGCCAATGACATGGTTCAGGTTTGCTATGTGAAGGACATGTCTACCAAATCAAAAAAAAAAGATCAGCAAACGAATACATCATACGGTGAGCCAAAGCGCCACATAGTTTTTTCAGGGAAAAGAAACATCGTGGGAGTGGAAGACAAGACAGACATGTCAGAAGATTACAATAATTTTCTTGAAATTCCGCCCTTCAAAGTGAACACTGACCCAAGCATCCCGTTAAATAATGAAGATTCTCCATGGTTACGACGCAATCCGAAGAAAGGGACACAGGCGAAGAAAAAATATCGTACCGCAACACTAGATAGGGATGTTGGTGATATGTAATAATGTATTAAACCTTTTATGTAACCTTTTTGGTTCTGATTCTATAAGACAGAGGACTCCGTTTGTAACCAAGTGCAATAAGAATCACTCAAAATATTGTATGTTTCAAAATTTGTTGATTTTTAGAAATATAGACAATTAAACAATTAAATCAAGTAGACATGATTTTTACAAATATAGATATTATTTTTACGAATGTAGACAATCAATTGAACAATTAGACAATTAAATCCACTATTTACAAATATAGATATTATTTTTACAAATATAGATAATTAAACAATTAAATCAAATAGACATGATTTTTACAAATACAGGTATCATTTTTACGAATATAGACAATTAATTGAACAATTAAATCAACTATTTACAAATATAGATATTATTTTTACGAATATAGACAATTAATTGAACAATTAAATCAACTATTTACAAATATAGATATTATTTTTACAAATATAGACAATCAAAAAAGTAAATCAAATAGATATAAAAGATATCAGAAAAAGAAAAAGGAACTAGAGGAAAAAAATTGGAAAACCCCATTAGTCCCGGCTCGTGGCTTTTTACAAATACAGGGTCTTTAGTCACGGGTGGTGAGGAGACCCGGGACTAAAGGTCCGTTTCTTGTTGTTTTGGTGCGGTTTGACCCCAAATCGACACACACTTCCCCGACGCTTCCTCTCTCGCACGCACGGCGAAGCCCTGCCGCCGCCGCCGTCCGTGCTCGCCACCCCTGTGGCCGTCCGGTCGTCGCCGTTGCGGTCCTCCTCCACACCATCCACGCCGTCGCGGTCCTCCTCCACGCTGTGGCCGCTGTCGCCTTCTTCCGGCTCCTCCCCAACGCCGTCCGCGCGCCCGCACGTCGCCGCTACTCCGTCGCCCGCCCACTCGACCTCCTCGTCCACGCCGTCCACGCCGTCGTGGTCCTCCTCCACGCCGTGGCTGTCTCCGTCACCTTCTTCTGGCCCCTCCACGACGTCGTCCGCACGCTCGCACGCCGCCACTACTCCGTCGCCCGCCCGCTCGGCCTCGACCTCCTCCTCCACACCGTCGCCGCTACTCCGTCCGACGTCGCCCGCACGCCGCCGTCCTCTCCCACTCCACGTCTCCGGCCGCCGCCGCAAGGTAACCCTAGCTAGGCAAAATTTGTTAGGAAATTTTAGAAAAAATTTAGCTTTAGGAAAATTTGTTAGGAAATTTTAGAAAAATCTTAGCAATTTTAGAAAATTTTAGCAATGTTAGAAAAAATTTACCATTTTTAGAAAATTTTAGTGTTAAGAAATGTTAGAAAATTTTTAGTTTTAGGAAAATTTGTTAGGAAATTTTAGAAAAATCTTAGCAATTTTAGGAAATTTTAGCAATGTTTGAATTTTTTAGCAATTTTAGAAAATTTTAGTGTTAGGAAATGTCAGAAAATTTTAGATATGCAAATTTTAGATGCAAATTTAAGATGTTAATTTTAATAGATATGCAAATTTAAGATGCAAATTTGAGATGAAAAATTAAGATGCAAATTTTAGATGAAAATTTTAGATGCAAATTTTAGATGAAAATTTGTTAGCCATTTTTGTTAGAAGTAATTTGTGAGATGTGTGATTGTTAATATTGGGTACCTATTTTTTTCGGTTTGTAGTATGAACGCCCACGACGGAGACGACGGTCAAGAGCGAATGTTTGATATAATTCGTGGAGAAGATGCCTGACGTGGAGAAGCTGAAGAAGATTTCAGCTCACAATTCTTGAACGACTACGGTGATGGAGCTGAAGAACCAAGAGACGAAGGGCCCTCCCGATCACTAGACGTAGTGCAGCGAGAAGAATCTGTAACAAATTCCGGCGCAGTATATATATTAAGACTCTGTTGATCACGGGATGCACTAATTGATTTCTGTTGCACTTATTAACGAATCTTTCTTCTTTTAGCCATCGGGATCCAGCCAATCATCTAGAAGGCCACGAGGCCCGACCAAAAAGTCGGGCGATCATGCAAATTTAGTGATCAAGAAAATTGGTGTAGATGGCGAACCGCTTGAGCCTAAAGAGAACGGAACAAAATTTATAAATCAATGTGGAGTTATTGTTAGGGACAATATCATGATCAGCACTCGAGAATGGCATAAGCCAAAGGGAGATAATGGATCAGTTAGTTATGTCGACGATAGATCTAAAGATGATCTTTGGAATAAGCTCATGGTATATTTCGGCCTACCACCACTTCTGACAGATATTGAGAAGGAGAAAGTCAAGCAGTGGGCTCTTAAGAAGATGGCCACACAATTCCACACCTTCAAGAAAAATATATGGAATACTTATAAGAAGACTAAAAAAGCTCCAACTTTCACCGGAACACTAGAGAAGCACAATTATCACTGGGACAAATTCAAGGAGTACAAGGAATCGTCTGAATTCAAGGAAAGGTCGGCAAAAAATAAGATAAATGCTTCGAAGAAGGAATATCACCATGTTCTGGGGCCAGGTGGCTACGTGACTGCCGCGCCTAAGTGGGAAAAAAGAGACGCCGACCTGATTGCTAAAGGGATCATTCCAGAAACAGAGAAATTTCCCATGAGGTCCAAGCGTTGGTTGTTCGCGCATGGGTCATTGTTGGACACAGAGACATGGAAGTTTATTGCTGCAAGGGAAAAAATAAGGAAAAATTGAGCATGTCACCAAAGAGATTGTTAAAGCAATAGAAAAAGTTCAAGATGGAACTTTCAAGCCCGACAGAGAGAACGACGAGCTGACACTCGCCCGTAGGAATCTTGAAAAAAAGGACGAACACGAGGCTATGGCCCCGATTATCCGTGGAACAAAGGGTTTCCAGAGTGCATTGGCAGTTATAGAAGCCGTGAGAGGAAAAAGAAGGTGGAAGCAGACCGGATCCAACGGATAGAAGCACATACGGAGGAATTGCAACGCATTGTCATTCGGCAGCAGGAGCAACTAGACATAGTACTTAGCCACCAAAGGGCATCTGAGCGGCAGCCAGAAGATCCTGCATTTGATAGTATCGTCCCCCCATCATGTGGGAAAAGCAGCGTCGGTTCCACGGCGTTCCTGGATGCTGACCCGCAGGCTCGCTACACCGTGGATGATATCGCGGAGAAGACGATGTGTGATCTACATCAGTCAATGAAGAACATATCCTTTAAGGTGGCGGTCGGCTATGCTTTACCTAATGGACCTGAAGCACGCCACCATGGCAATCAGATTCCAGCTGGCCATGCTTGTGTCGGGGTGGATGAAGTTCTGAAGGGATATGAGTCACTGGAGCTTGACATTGAAGGAAGTGAAGGAGAGAAGACACTGCGAGATGCTAAGGGTGATATCATTCTATGGAAAAAGAAATACATCGTGTTTCCAGACTCCACCCCTCCACAGACTTCTCCTTGTAACAGTCCACCTCACCAAAGTCCACCCCTCCCCGATAGGGACCCCAGCGTGAGTCCAACTTGATCTCCGGAGCCGCAGCCGTCTCCGCCCGTTAAGTGGAGTAAGCAGAAGTGGTCTCCACCTCCTAAGAAGCCACAGAGAAAGAAGGCAAGAGACAAGACTCCTGAGAAGTTACCTTACGAAAGGACTGTCGAGGAAAACGCCGCGGTCGTGGCTACCGAGCTGAAAGCCCATTTTGCACCGAAAAAGCCCGAGCCAAGCTTTACATCCCAGATACCTCCGGAGAACATTGACCGCTGCATTGAGAACTTATATAACCCTCCACCAAAGCCGCCATCAGACTATGAGCGCTCTATTGATAAGTCATATAGCTCAAAGGTGCAGTAGAAGAGTGATAAAAGCAGGAAACAAGTTCCCCAGCTCGGAGAACAAGAAGTAGAATCGATCCCCCCGCTCAAGGTGTTTTCCAACAAGGACGTCTATGGTCAACAACTAGCATGGAAATATGTTCGCGGGCAGTCTTTGGTCAGACTTGAGCAGGTCGAGAATCTAACAACAAGAATGCGTCAGTTGCATACCTGGTACTTGAAAGCCGCAAAGAAAGGGAAAATCGGTATCATGGCGTCAGTTAAGCATGAGCACTACTTCCAAGAATATGGTGTGCATGTTGACTTTAGCGAACTTTTTCAGTTATACAATCAAGATGCCCTCGACAAATCTATCACCAGTTGCTATTGTCTGTAAGTGATTTATTTTTGTAAGTTAAGTCTTTAGCTCAGCTCGTTCATTGTCTGCAATTATCCTCACTATAATATTTTGTACGCTATTATGCAGAATGAAGATTCTCGAATGCAAAAAGTGTTGGGGATCGTAGACAGAAAACAAAAAAATTCCTACTGACGATAACCATAAACTAGCCAAGATCTATACTATGCAGATATACTATACGGAGGAGAACGGAATACATACCCTTGTAGACCATAAGCGTCGACGATCAAAAGATCTGTTTCAAGGTCGTGTAGTGGAAGAAGGCTGCTCCCAGCGCCAAACGATGGCGCCTCGCAGTTCCACACACGTACGGTGTGGATGACGACCTCCGGGCTCCAGATCCAGCAGAGCAGTGAAAGCGAAGACTTGGACCCAGCATAATGGTGGTGTGCGTGTGGTGGAGAAACATCTCTCCTCATACGCAGCTCAAGAAACGGAACCACGCTCAAGGTAGGAGAGAAGGAGAATGAGAATTGAGGTGAATTTCTAGGCAAGAGGGCACCCCTATATAAAGGCGGAGGAGGGCAGCCAACCTTGCTGGCCTGGCCATGTGGGACTATTCCCACATGACCAGCCGGCCATGGCTTGGTGCGCCGGCCCTAGGTGGGCCCCATGTGGCCCACCTAGGCCGGCCGGCCCTCCCCTTTTTTTCTCTTTTCCCTTTGGGGTTTTCCCCTAATGGGCCTCTAAGGCCCATTTAGGTTTAATGTCTTTTTTAATTCGAAATTAATTAAATAAAAAATATATTTAATCATTAATAACACTTATTAATATTAAATACATATTATTTAATTCATTCGGACCCCGAAACATCTTTCGTTGCCCTCCGATCTCCATCGGACATGTCCGGAACACTTTCGGAGTCTCCGTTTTATTTTCTCTCTAAATCCAATCTAATCGTCATCCACCCTTAAGTGTGTTACCCCACGGTTTGGGATCACTCCAGACATGATCAAGACATCCTCTCCAATCAATGACTAACAGCGGGATCTGGATATCCATGATAGCCCCTGTGTGTCCACGAATATCTTTCTTATCGTTTGAACCTTTAGACGTCCAGTCTCATCCTCTTGCCTAGCGATACTTAGATTGTCTGAGCGTCGTTCTCCGGTATCACGATTACCGAGTATGACCTCGCTATTGACAAATCTATCTTTACTCGTCTATGATATTACATCCCCGTGACCTAGTCACTTGCTTGCAAGCTCATTGATGTAATCTCACCGAGTGGGCCCAGAGTATCTATCCTGCTATGTGGATTGTCAATTCTCGCTCTTGATCACTCGCTTCTACTGCTTCCTTCCGATACCCAAAAGTGTCACCTTTATTGTCACGCTATATAAGTCATGCCGTTTGATGTGATCAGCCGTGTCTTTCAGAAGCAGAGATTTGATATGATCTCACGGTCGAAGGTATGAATACTACGTTTCTATCTTTTGGGTATGTCCATCAAATCATTCACCTAATGATATGACTCCGTTGTTAACCGAAGCCAGTGTCCATGATCAGGAAACCTTGATCATCTGTTACCCAACGAACTAGTTAAATAGAGCCTACTAGGGACCTGGTTGTTTTCATACCACACGTGTATTAATATTTCCGCGTAATACAGTTATAGCATGGTATTTAAAACGTATTATGAATAATTGAGATATGACAAATAAAATCACTTTATTAATTGCCTCTAGGGCATATCTCCTTCAGTCTCCCACTTGCACTAGAGTCCAATTTAATCTAGTTTACAACTTGGTAAAAGCTTAACACCCATAGCAATATTGGTGCATGCTCATCTCGTGGAAGAGGAAGCAAGTCAACAGATCTAGATCTGTATGTGCTTTGCAACACTTCTATGTCACCAAGTCTGACAGCATCCCGTATCATATGATAACGGTGAAATATATGCTTGTCGATGGAGTGAGACTCAAAATTTCGCACAGCATGAGCCTTGAAAGTCTAAGAGATCTATTAAGGGAAACCAGGCATGCTCGGAAAAACCTGCTCAGTCCAATCATTCTTGCTACTTCCGAAATAGCCATATATTTCTATACCTATGTAGATTATGTGACAGTGCATTCATATGCAACTTCGCAAGCTAACCATGTCTTTCTTCAAAACAAATTACTTCTCCTATATGAGATTTCTAGTCATATGGGTCAGTGTCATAACTTGCATCATCGTAACTCTTTTACGGCAAGTTGTCTTTACACTCTTACCCTATAACAGAAAACATCTCCTCAGTTCTCTTTAGATACTAAAGGATATACTTAACGTTTGTTCATTGATCCATCAAGGGATCACTCTAGAACCCGTTCTTCAACCAAAAACTTGGGTCACACCAAGTCGAACTTTCAGTATGATAGAATCTATGTCTGAGGCATAGAGGATGTCGGACATCCTTTTCTAATCACTTAAATAATTATTTATACTTTACTAGAGGATCTTTATCATTCTCAATATGTCGTTACATATAAAATTTGGAATGACACCTAGCTCCCACTCAAATATGCCTTACGCATATAAGACAAGGGAATTTCCTTTTGGCTCCACTCAAATATGCCATTCACATATAAGATCAAGAAAAGCTACTTAGCTCCCACTCACTTCTTTATAAATGCAGGTTTCTTCAACTATTTTGGACGACTCCAAAATCCTTTGACCACATTATCAAAGTGAAGATTCCAGCTCCGATATGCTTGCTTCAGCCCATGAATGGACAACTGAAGTTTGCATACGTGTCTAGCATCCTTAGGATCAACAAACCATCTCATTGTACTGGTTACAACTCTTTTCATAATGCTACCATTAAGAAACATGGCTTCTTTATCCATCTATCAATTTCTCAATTCGAAATTATAGTAATTGCTAAAACAATCCTAAACAGACTTAGGCATCACCACTTGAGACTAATTCTCGTTGTGGTCAACTTTTGAATTTGTCAAAACTGTTTTATGACAAATCGATCCTTATAGATGGTTGTCTTTCCGTCTACGTCTATTTTGTCATAAAATTCCATTTACTCTCAATGGCCTAGATGCCATCAAGAAGATTTACCCAAGTCTTTACTTAGTCATTGTACATGGATTTTATCTCGGATTATATATGGCTCATAGCCATTTCTCGGACTTAGGTTCACCATCACTTCTTCGTAGTTCGTAGTTTTGTCATGATCTATTAACATGACGTTCATGACAAGATTGTTGTACCACACAGTGCGGAACATATTCTCATACGCCTACGATCTTAGTATGAGCTCAGAGCATCATGATCAGCTCCCTTCCAGTTGTGGAGGACGGTACCGGAACGATTTCCGTTGCGCCACTCTGATGCTTGGAGAGGAAGTTCATTAACTCCGTCTTGCTCTACTTTCTTCCCCACTTATATCTTCGGACAAGAAATTATTTCTTGTGTAAGTTATATTTCGGCAACGATTTTGCCTCTATCGTGAGACATGTATCCAACTGATTTCTTAGATACACTACAAAGATGAATTTATCCGTTTTAGGTTTGATCATATCAAAAACACTAAAGTATCAAAACGACAATCTAGGCTAAAAGCCATGCCATCACTCATATGGTATTGTCTCCACGGATTTAGATGATTTCCGTATTATCTAAAGTGAATGTTTTGTTCCTACCATATGACTCTAATGATCGCAAAAATTCGATAAGAGATTTTATTGATCACACACAATCCAATAGCGTGTGATTACGACGTTCTAACACACCATAACAATGTGGTGTTTCATACGGCGTAATTTGTGGAACTCTTTTCACAAGTCTTCCAATGATATGCCAAACTCATAACTCAAATCATTGCTTCCTCGATCTGTATCGTAGGAAATTGATTATCTTGTTGAGTTTATTTTCCTACTTTACTTCTGAACTTATTTGAATTCATCAAATTTTCTAGACCAGCATTTCATTAAGTAGATGCCCATACATCTACTTAAATCAATCTCTACTATATAATATGAGTAACCGTGGTGGTCGTCCGTTTTGCTTCGTACGTCGTGGTTGTTTTGCATTTTAGCCCCTCAAGAACTCAGAAAATAACCCGCAGTCCCACCCTTATCCACCCACCTCCGCCCGATCCCCTCTTCTCTCCTCTCAGCGGCGGCAGCAACCGACAGGAGTTTCGCAGTGGCCGCCGGCGACTCGAGGACGTAGCCGAGGTACGATTCCCTTGTGCCACGGATGTCCTCTGAGACTCGGATGCGACGCCGAGGCCCGAGGCCTCTTCTCCGGGTGCAGCTCCGTGGAAGGACCATGGAGGAGCGCGAGGCAGCGAGCCGGTAGCCCGGGATAGCGCCGCGGGAAACCCGACGACCACCAGGTCACTCCGCCTCCCAAAACGAAGCTCCTCCCGCCGCCGCCTTGAGCTAGCCGCGTCCCTGAGTTTACAGGCCGCGCCGAGGAGCCGAACTGCTGCCGGAACAGCTTCCATGGATGCACGCTGACGAGGCGCCGTACCTCCAGGCGCAGCTGGCCGCGGCCGTGCACACGCTCAACCACGGCGCGCATGCCTCCGCGCGCCCTTGCCGCCAGCCAGTGGCCCCCTCGGCCAGCGGCGCTTGCCGCAGAAACCGAGCACCAAGGCATGGCCACCCTACTGCATCCACCGGCGCCCAGTAGTGCCTCTCTGTTTGACCTTGGGAGATCTTCCACGACATGGCAATGCACACCCTGTAATGTTCATCAGAAGCTTCATGGACTTCTTTTGTTTTCTTGGTTCTATATATCCTCTGAATCCTATTCTTCCTGAAATTGTGCATGTCCTGATGGCATCTTCTATGCAAGCATCGAAGACATGTATTTATGGATTACAGTGACCACTATGCACTTGATACGAGAATTTGATGTCTACAATAGTTTCGTGCTTCAGACTTCAGTTCTCAATCTAACTCCTGTTTGATTACACTGAGGGAAGTTTTCCTATTGTTAAATGTTGGAAGTTCGATTGAAATATTTCAATCCGAGTGTGATGATCACAAATTGTGTAGTTTTGATGTTTCGCTTGTTCAAGAGGAGTGAAGATATGGAGAAAGACAGGGAGTAGCTAGCAAGCTAAAGCTCTTATGTCGCTTGGTATGTGCCTGTTCGTACAGTTGACTGATAGATTCATGCATGTATTGCTTGGAGCTTCAGATGTCACTTAACTGTTAGACCTACAATTTTCTCATGGACAAATATTTAATAGAACAGTTTTGAATATATGTTTCAGTTTATGAATTAAAATAAACATGCATGGTTCATAGCCTAATTGAGAATATGCCTTTGATCATCTATTTTCGGAGAAACTGAAGGCGTATTCCAGTAGCGCAACTAACGACTTTCGTTTGGTTGTCATTTTTTTTTCTGGACAAGTAAGGCTAGGTGATATACATTGTTCATTTTGTATAATTGTGTTTATTATTGTGTAATTAGAAGGTGAGAGAGTAATCAGAGTATGTTTAGTTCTTCAGCAACTTGGACATGAAATATAGAGTCCTAGCGATATTGTTGCCTGTATATATACTTGTATATCAAACATCAATGCCAAACTGTCACATCTCTGCGTGTCAAGTTGGTTTTTGATGCTTGCACAATCTATATAATCAATTCGATGTCATCATTGTTTAGCTATACCAATTCCATAACAGTTAACCAAAATACTTCAGTCGTGTTCTGTTTAGTCTGTGCTAAAGCTGGTACCCTTTGTAAGACTTATATATGAACTTAACAAAACTGGGAGAATGAATCCAGATAGCTGGCTATGTCGCCTGGGACCAGAAAAGTGTGGAGACAACTGCCGGGAGCCAACTCTGTCTCAATTGGGTAATCCGATGAATAAACGGTGGTAACATGATCAAAGTCGTAACGGGCCTGACTCCTAGGCCTAACAGCGACGGCGGTGGCGGAGCTAGCAATCTGGCGAGCTCTGGCTTCTGCCACATCTAAATTCCATTATTGTGCATAGTATGTATGTGTAATTATGCATCGATTAGTTAATTTTGTGTAGTACCTGCTCATTCTGCCACACCTAAAATTAGATTCTACCTCCGCTAAGATTGTACATAACACGAGGGTTGTATATGATAGCTATTACTTGGAGACAGTGGTAACATGATCAAAGTCGTAACGGGCCTGACTCCTAGGCCTAACAGCGATGACGGTGGCGGAGCTAGCAATTGGCGAGCTCTGGCTTCTGCCACATCTAAATTTCATTATTGTGCATAGTATGTATGTGTAATTATGCATCGATTAGTTAATTTTGTGTAGTGCCTGCTCATTCTGCCACACCTAAAATTAGATTCTACCTCCGCTAAGATTGTACATAACAGGAGGGTTGTGTATGATAGCTATTACTTGAAGTTGTCTCCAAGAAGGATCTTTCTATATATATGATGTTCAACTATACATTTTTATCGAATTACATTGTAAGCAAAGAATATAGGCTACCTCTTTCCATCATGTGAATTTTCATGTCTAATTTGTTTACAAGCGAAAAAAAATTGAGTACCCCGTTGCAACGCACGGGCATTTTGCTAGTCATTGGTAAAGTTTACAAAAATAATGATTTCCACTACACGTTGAAGTACTTGATTGATTCACACACATCGATATGTATGATTCCCAACAAGTTAAATGCCCGTTTTCCGAAATGGTGTCTTAGTTATCTTGCAAGTGTCAAAAGATCAAATCTAAGGACTTGGAGATCGATGTGAGTGGAGCTTCTCAATGCATATAACTCAAAACGTTAGTGCCATAATAATATGGTGTCATTATTAAGTTTGTATCTTTGGCATTAATGTTATAAATGTGAAAGCTACTACCATCTAGATTCAAATAACAACATTCCATTCATAATCGGTGTATGATCATTAAAGATATCACTCATAAATGTAGGACAACGATTTGTCACTAACAAATATGAATAATTGTCTCGCTATAGGCAAGACACACTTATAATGATCATGCTAACAAGCGATCTAATGGAATTTGTTCAAATCAAATTTAATTTAAATGGTAGATGCAGAGAGAGTGTCTATGGCCATCACAACATATTGCCTGCCATCATCAACACACTCATTGTCTCTTCATCCTTCCAAGCTACCCAAGCAGAAAATCTCGTTTTCATAAAACATGACTAGTATCAAATCTTAGTCACTACTGCAAGTACTTGTTTAGGTAAAACATTCATAACTTGCATATCATATATATAACATCATCATTGATGACTTTTCGGCGATCTGTTTCATCTTCTAGATTCTACAATCAAGAATTCATGAAGGTGAATGATTCTCCTTCCATGACATAGTCTATGACAAACCATTTGCACCTAGCAATGTTGTCTGTCATTCAGTGATCGACCAATATCATCTGGTATGGTATGATTGCCACATGCTCTTTTAATGTGAGTGTTCCCTTCCATCTTAGTTGAGCGAAAAACCTGATTTATGGTGGATACAGATCATCAATCTCAGCGACCATTCCAAATGTTCGCGATCTGTCAACACGCACCCACAGTTCATTTTCTATGGGAGAGATCATAGCATACGCTGGACTATGATGAAATTATCCGCACAAAACTTGATAATCTAAATTATCCTTTTGTTTAGCGGAATCTCCGGGTCTATCTCCTATCGGGTTTTGTATCATGTAGAGCTAAAATGTTTGAAACAAGGAGTATCCTCAAGCTATGGTATAAAACTATGAAGTTTGGGCCCACCTTTTAAGTTTCTCAATCGCAGGAAAGCACCTAAGTTTAAAAGGTCTATCAAACAGGTTATTATCTACAAAGGTTTTGCAAAGCATGAAGACTTTTGTTCATAATAAAATATGGGTTCAAATTTTCAAAGTAAAACTAAGTTTTCAAAATAAAACTACTAGAACTGCCACTCAAGACGAGTATCCCTCGTATCGTCTTAGTGATTACACAACCCCCGTCCACTACACTACCCCCATCGATCAGGCACATAGCATAACTTCAAAGGTAGACATCGTATATCGATCACATCACCACATGTGACTCGTGCTTAACCTTTTGGTACTTGTGTTCCGAGGCCATGTCTGTACATGCTAGGCTCGCCATAACACCCTCTGACGTATTCGCGCGTGCAACGTGGCTTACACCCGCCGTATGCGAACAAAGAGACGAGTGTAACCGCAAAGCGGCGTACCCCGTAACGTAGAACTTTATTGGTGGTGCACGACAGAGGGAGAACACTATTATCAGAATTTTGGGAGGGATCATCTTATATTACTACCGCCGTGTAACTAATATATAGACATATATACACAATATAAGATGCACATAATCTACATAACATCTAAATGAAATGTAATGCGACATGATATGGTCTCCTCCGCGCCGATGGTCTCCTTCGCGCTAACAGTTTTATAAACAATTTAATTAGCCTACCTTGACCATATCACATTGCCCCTCCAAAATAAAGTTAGACGCTTTCTACTTTATCTTTTGCATATTTTACGTGGCTGCAAGGGCTTCCGCACAAGAACCGTTTCTTACCTACGAAAATAACCACAACAACGATAAGACAATTGTCTCTATTACACCCCTTTCGGGACCCTCCATTGTAAATGCAATATCAACTATTGTGGGAGATACTGACACCCGCCAGCCACATATATGGTACAAGCCGTATGTCAAGTATGGAACCAGTCTCGCGTAAGAGTAAGCGTAAAGTCGGTCCGGGCCACATCATCCGACAATACCGCGATATAAAAAATACACGCGAGAGGGTAACAAATGTAGAATCGATGCCCACATTCAATATGTGTTCTAACCGTACAGATATATCTACGCATAGATCGGCTCTGATACCACTGTTGGCGATCGTAGATAGAAAACAAAAAATTTCCTACTAACGATAACCATAAACTAGCCAAGATCTATACCATGCAGATATACTATACGGAGGAGAATGGAATACATACCCTTGTAGACCGTAAGCATCGATGATCAAAAGATCTGTTTCGATGACGACGCGTGATGATGAAGCCGACGTAGCCGACCTCATGGTTGTGTAGTGGAAGAAGACTGCTCCCAGCGCCAAACGATGGCACCTCGCGGTTCCACACACGTACGGTGTGGATGACGACCTCCGGGCTCCAGATCCAGCAGAGCAGAAGCGAAGGCTTGGACCCAGCAGCACGGCGGTGTGCGCGTGGTGGAGAAACATCTCTCCTCGTATGCAGCTCCTGATGGGTGGATAATAACTCGGTAGGCTCATGAAGAGGGAAGCGTGACCCGCCAGGCAGGAGGCCCGGCCAGGCCAGCTAACCATCAGCATGGGCCGGGTTATGTCGTTGAGCCAGTAGGTTTGGCGGTAACCCGGTTCAGAGAAGGAAAGGCTCTAGAAGACCAGAGGCGGTTCGGGACTTGGAGGACACGAAGGCCAGAAGAGCTAGAGTAGGACTCCGAGTCTGGGTAGAACCCGGATCTATCTTGTAAAGCGCCAGGAGGCCCGGTCATCTATATAAACCGGTCCTTGAGCCCTAGTAGAGGAGAACCTTTTACGATCCAAGCTTAGGCGAGAGAATCCTAGAAAGAGAAACATACGCTACCAAGCAAACTTTGTAACCTAGATCGAGATCCGGCTCTGTTGTCGTAGCCGGGTTATCGAGATCGAAATCAATAACAAAATAGCAGGAAGTAGGTCTTTATCTCCAATGAAGAGGCCAAACCTGGGTAAACCTTTGGTCCCTGCAATGCTAAACAATCTCCCAGATACCAGAGTCGCCGTACCCATCAACTCAAGCTACCACAAAGTAGCATCTGCTATGTTATCTACACCACGACAGTTGGCGCCGTCTGTGGGAATCACGTCCAAAGGTGTCACCATCATGGGAGAAGCAATGCAAGGAGTGGAGAATTTTGTTTTCGGCGAGATCACCCTCAACTCGCAAGGAGAGCCCATCGTTGATGATTCTGGCTGGGGGCCAGAATCGGATCTACTTGAATCAGGTGATGTTATTCCAATTGGCAAGTTTCATGTTTTTGTTGGTATGGTCGCAATTAGATCTGCTAGTGATGGAGACTATGAATCTGTGTCAGGAGCTGCCACAATTGTCAATCTGATGGAGAGGAATCAATTGGCACGGCTGAAGTGAGCTGCCCCTGGACGCGCACGAGGAACGATCGGAAACCCGGCTCAAATACCGGGTGACGTGGTGGACCATGCAGATTCAGAATCGATCTTGCCCCTGTTTGAAGGCCGGTTTGGATATGAGGCAGAAGAAGAGGATGAAGAGGAGCAAGAGTCCAGCCCAAGCCCGGTTAGGAGGGTGGCAGTTTACACAACCCCGTCTACCAACGTGGGAGCATCACCATCAACTGTCGTGCCACCTGCTTTTACTCCGGGTCAACAGCAGCAATTGCCACCAGTACTGGAGTTGGCGGGTCAAAGAGTTGATGGAGACCCGCTTCGGTGTCAGACGAAAGTGAAGACATGGCGCATTACAGGAACATCTTCGGTTTTCTCAATAACCGGGCTCAGGGCGAAGAAGAAACAACGCGACTGGTGCCCGGCCTTGTTTAACAATGGCCTGGTCCTAGATCCATCAGCACTCACGAGGTTGGTTACCCCAGAAAACGCGGCGCTAGAGCTATAGAATTGGATACAGCACGCCGGGCTTTGGAGCAGATGCGCAGAGACACAATGGCAGAGAGGCAAGATATGGAGGTTAGGCGAAAGCAAATAGAGGATGAGGAAAATCGTCTCAATGAGATGACCAGGGCACCGGAGGAGGCATCAAGCGGCTGGCCCACGGAGAAGTCATAAATCCAGCGGTATTGTTTAGAACCCCAGAAAATCAACCAATCGATATAACTCAGGTGGCTCCAGTAGCCAGAACAAATGCAGAACCAAATAGAGGAACAGGAGGAGCCGGTGCTGCGGCTGCGGCATTGCCGGTTTTCTCGCTGGGGGAGCCAGGGGAAATCCGGTCTGCCGCCCAGAACACCAAGGTTCCACACGCCGACGGGTCATTTTTCCAATCCAGCAGATAACGTGTATGCCGCAACTTTAGCACTTGACCGTATTCCATTGGGAGACTCGCCAGCAGAGATTGAAGCCCGCGTGCCATTGACATGTTGCGTACCGCAGTAGTTCAGCAAGTTCAGTATTCAAAGAGAAAAGTGCACTTCATTCCACAACTTATCGTAGTAAGAGTCGCCACGGTGAGAACCCGCCATTGGCCGGGCTTGCCGCGGCACAGCAGCAAAACCCGCCCAGCAGAACCAGAACCAGAACAATCAGCAGCACCAACCCGCCCCTGCAATTTCTGTGGCTCAGCAGATAGTCAATAGATCGCGAGCGGGAAGAAGTGCAGCCAATGCAAACCCGGCAATACCTGCAGCTGGAGTACCACAAGGAGGACCGGGTCCCGCACCAGCAGCGTCTGCAAGCTCGCCGGTAACAATAATTTTTTGCAAGTTCTTCTACCTTAGCCGGGCCAAAGTGTCTTTCAGATGCCATTAGAGCGGAGCCTTTCCCTGAGAAGTTCAAGGAGCCAAGCAAGATTTCCAATTACGAGCCGAGCATGGACCCGGCAAGCTGGTTGAGCAGCTATGAGATGGCAATGTGTATACGCAATGCCACAGAGAATGTTTGTGCAAAGTACATGTATTTGATGATGAGTGATGGTGCAGCGAAGTTGTGGTTCAAGAATCTGCCAGAGAAATCTATCAGTTCCTGGGATGAGTTGAAGGCAGTTTTTATCAAGCATTTCCAGGGTACGTGCAAGCGTTTGTTTTCCATTGAGATCTGGATCGTTGTGTACAGAAGAAAGGCGAGTCAGCGCGTCACTGGATGGGCCGGGTCACGGAGATCCTTCACTCCTCATCTAGTATTGAGCCCAAGGACGCAATTTCATCGATGGAAAAAACTTGCAAGTACGCTCCCTTGGTCCAGAAGCTGGGCCGCATGAAGGAGGGACACCGGGTTAAGCCTGTTACTATGGCAGAGTTGATGGATGCGTGCAACAGACACGCAGCCACGGACAAGACCCAGATGATAGTGAGGAAGAAAAAGGGAAAGGTACTGCGAATAATGGAGGAAGGAACAACAATGGCCCGGGAAACAATAACAACAACAATCAGAATCAGCACAAGCGTGGGCATCAGGAGGGAAACTCAGAGCTAGTGGCAAACGCAAATGCCGGGTTTCAGAGGCAAAGGATGGATGGAAATTATCAGGAAAACAGAGGTTATCAGGAAAACAGAGGTTATCAGGGAAACAATGGGAATTACAGTGGTGGAAATAGTTATCAAGGATCACGTCCAATGAGCACTGAAGAGGCCTTCAGGATGCCGTGTCCTCGTCATAGTAAGAACGGCAGACCCGCCAATCATTCATTGGCCCAGTGTGTAGATCTGAACAGGTGGAAAAACAATGAAGTTCAGAGAGCTTTGCAAGGAGCAAACAGAGTGGAGGACCCGGCCCGAGTGCTAACCCGGCTGCGGGCCTTTAACTGGAGCAAATGCGGTACCTACTGGCAACGCAGGACCCGGCCAAAATACAGGTAACCAGGGTGGATTCTCGAACCAGCCAAGGCAACTTGGCCAATATCATATATACACTAGTGGCACGACCAAGAGAGAGAGAAAGATAGTCAAAAGGGCAGTTAACTCAGTGGCTGCAGGGGTACCAAGGTATTTAAGATGGTCAGAGCATACTATTACGTGGAGTAGAGCAGATCACCCGGGTGTGGTGGAACACCCGGGTCTGCTTGCTTTAGTTGTGGCTCCTCAAGTTCATGGCTTTGAGTTAAAGAAGGTTTTGATGGATGGTGGTAGTAGCATTAATATCTTGTATTGGGAACATTTATACGCATGGGTCTGAAGGAATCACAGTTACAGAAAATCAACAGTGTTTCATGGTATAGTTCCTGGGAAGTCAGCTACACCAGAGGGAAAAATTTCATTAGAGGTTGCTTTTGGCGAGTCTATCCATAACTTTAGGTCAGAGTGGCTCACTTTTGAGGTGGTGAAATTTCCAAGTCCTTATCATGCGTTGTTCGGAAGGCCGGCTTAGCCAAGTTCATGGCAAGGCCGTGTTATGTGTACTTACAGTTGAAGATACCGGGTCCCAAGGGGATCATCACAGTTCATGGTAACAGAGAAATTGCAGCAGAATGTGACGAGGGAGATGCAGCCCTGGCAGAGCAAACTTGTGCTAGAGAGGAGTTGAAAGCTTACAGGTCTAATCTTGACCCGCAGGACAACAAGGCACTCAAAAAACCAACAACAGAAGATGACAGGGCAAAGTTTAAAGCAGCAAAAGATACCAAGATGGTGGATTTTGTGCCTGGGGATTCCTCCAAGCAGTTCGCCATAGGGACCAGCCTAACTGATAAATAGGAAAGCGCGCTCATCGAGTTCATCCGTGAGAATCGGGATGTTTTTGCATGGACACCTAGTGACATGCCAGGCATTCCGACTGAACTCGCTGAGCACCGTTTACATGTTGATCCAAAGGCAAGGCCGGTAAAACAAGGTTTGAGAAAAATGAATGCAGAAGAAGAAAAGCTATAGGAGAGGAGATAGCCCGGTTATTGGAAGCCGGCTTTATCATGGAGTTTTTCACCCAGAGTGGTTGGCTAACCCGGTTTTGGTTCTGAAGAAAAATAATGAGTGGAGGATGTGCATCGATTTTACAAGTCTCAATAAGCATTGTCCCAAGGACCCGTTTGCACTGCCGCGCATCGATCAAATTGTTGACGCAGTTGCAGGCAGCGAGCTCTTGTGTTTTCTGGACGCATATTCAGGTTATCATCAGATCAAGCTTAACAGGCAGGATTGGGAAAAGACATCGTTCATCACCCCTTTGGTGCTTTTTGTTACAAGACCATGACTTTTGGGTTGAAGAACGCAGGAGCAACTTATCAGAGGTGTATCCAAAACTGTTTTCACGATCAGATTGGACGCAATGTGCATGCTTATGTGGATGATGTGGTGATCAAGTCAGAAAAAGCCGGGTCATTTATTGTGACCTTACAGAAACATTCAAAAATTTGAGGAAGTACAAGATGAAGCTCAATCCTACAAAGTGCGTGTTTGGAGTTCCAGCGGGAAAGTTGCTTGGTTTCATTGTGTCAGAGCGCGGAATTGAGGCAAACCCGGAAAAAATCAGAGCCATCCAAAGTTTGAAAAAACCAGAGGAATTGGCAGATGTTCAGAAGTTGACAGACTGTGTGGCTGCGCTAAGCCGGTTTATATCCCGGCTCGGAGAAAGCAATCCCTTTGTATAAGTTACTAAGAAAACAGACAACTTTGTGGAATCAGGAGCAGATGAGGCATTTGAAGCTCTGAAGAAACAGTTATCAGAAGCGCCAGTTCTGGCGGCCCCGGGTCCCAAGGAACCCATGTTGTTATACGTCGCTGCCGGGCCTCAGGCTGTGAGTGCTGTGGTGGTGGTCGAGCGTAAGGAGGAAGGCAAAGAAAACCCGGTTCAGAGGCCGGTCTATTATGTCAGTGAGGTGTTATCAGAAGCCAAGCAACGCTATCCACACTGGCAGAAACTAGTGTTTGGTGTTTTCATGGCAAGTAGAAAGTTGAAACCATATTTTCAGGAGCATCCAATCACAGTGGTCAGTTCAATACCCTTAGCAGATATTATCAGAAATTCAGAAGCTACAGGAAGAATTGCCAAGTGGGCAATAGAGATGGGGCCGTACCACATTGACTATGTGCCTCGCACAGCTATCAAGTCTCAAGCATTGGCTGATTTTCTTAATGATTGGACACAGTTGAGTGCACCACCCCTTACCCCGAGTCTCAAGCCTTGGGTCATGCACTTTGATGGGTCTAAACAAGCACAAGGTTCAGGAGCTGGAGTTGTGTTAACTTCTCCCAAGGTGATAAGTTGAGCTATGTTTTGCAGATTCACTTTGATTGTTCTAACAATGTGGCAGAATATGAGGCCTTGTTGCATGGTTTGCGTATGGCAAAGGAGATGAACATCAAGCATATCAATTGCTATGGGGATTCAGATCTTGTGGCACAGCAAGTTTCAGGAAATGGGATAGAAAAGATGCAACAATGGCGGCTTACAGAAGAGAGGTGGACAGGGTAGCCGGGTTTTTCTCAGGCTATCAGGTGGATCATATTGATCGCAGGAAAAACGATGTTGCAGATGCTTTATCAAGACTCGGCTCACGCAGAGAGCCGGTTCCACCTAATGTTTTCTTGGACGAGCTATGGACTCCATCAGTTAAGCTCTAGGACGTGGAAGAGCTTGTGACTCAGGAAGACCCGGATTCGCAGTTGGTAGCAGCAATCATGAAATTCCAGAGTGGACAGAACCTTACTTGGCGTATCTTTTGCGTGGAGAGCTGCCAGAGTAGAAAGTTGTATCCCAGCAAATTGTGCGCCGGGCTAAGGCTACGTGGTTATTGATGGCGAGTTATATAAGAGAAGTGTCTCCGGAGTGTTTCAGAGATGTGTGTCTGGAAAGGAAGGCCGGCAAATTCTGAATGAGATTCATGAGGGAGATTGTGGTCATCATGCCTCAACAAGGTCCTTAGTAGCAAAAGCTTTCAGACACGGTTTCTTTTGGCTCACAGCCCAGGCAGATGCAGAGCGCCTGGTAAGCAGATGTGATGGTTGTCAGAGGTACGCAAGGCAAATCCACGTGCCGGCTCAGGAGTTGCGCACAATACCTTTGACTTGGCCTTTTGTAGTTTGGGGGCTTGATATGGTGGGTCCTTTTAGCATGTCTCCTTGTAAGAAGACCCACCTCTTGGTTGCCATTGACAAGTTTACAAAGTGGGTTGAGGTGATGCCTGTTACAAATTGTGATGCAGCTACAACAGTTAAGTTTTTGAAGCAGATCATACACAGGTTTGGGTATCCTCATAGTATCATTATAGATAATGGAACCAACATGTCCTTGGGAGAGATGGCCAAATTTTGTGGGAATAATGGCATACGCTTGGATGTTGCTTGTGTTGCTCATCCGCAGGCCAATGGTCAAGTAGAAAGAGCAAATCAAGAGTTGCTCAGAGGCTTAAAGCCACGACTCCGGGTCCCATGCATCAGAGCCGCCGGAGCGTGGGTTGAGGAGTTGCCATCAGTGGTTTGGGGAATCAACACAACACCAAACAGATCCACACAGATGACGCCCTTCTTCATGGAGTATGGGGCAAAGGCAGTGTTTCCCAGTGACATTATTCATGACTCGCCTCGGGTGGCGGCTTATGTGGAAACAGAAAATGAACAAACCCGGCAAGATTATGTAGATTTGCTCGAGGAGAATAGAGAACAAACATTGGAAAGATCATCAATTTATCAGCAAGATTTGAGGTGGTATCATAGTCGCAGGGTTAAAACTCGCACTTTCCAGGAGGGTGACTGCGGTGACCCAGCACACCACTGCATGTTGTAGTGTACAAGTTGTTGATGTAACACGCACGGAAGGACCTCTCCACAAATATTACATCCCTCAGAGTAGTACAACAGAAACATAGCCGGTCCAAGGCAACACTATAGGATTACAACACTATTCAATACAAAATCTCGAGACCCTTCTTTTATATTGAAGCAAGTCTCCTACAAATGAAACACGGAAAGATCCAAATCGTAGTATTAAGCTGAATATCAGCTCTAACTCTAATTCCTGATCCACTACTGCTGTTGTCACAACCCTAATCTATTCCATCTGGATTATCTTTATCCAGGGTTGTACTCCTCTTTCCATTAGGCGTTGTCTTCTCTATTAACAATGTGGTCCTCATGTACGTCATTGCGCTGGTGTCGTTGCTCCTCCATTGGCACTGTTGTCGTTGTTCTTATGTTGACGAAGTAGCACTTGGCTCCTTCCAGCTTCACTAGGTAGACTTGATTCCTTGTTGAAGACCTTCTCGGCGTCGTGATAATTATCTGTCAACTCCTTTGCTGGCTCCAAAAATCTAAACAGGGGGTCAACGGGGAAAGGGTAAGCAACTCGAGCGTTACTTAGCAAGTTCAATAATATAGGAAAGAGTTTTTGTTTTGAATGCACTAGCTACTGCCATGACCAACGGTCATAGGCATAATGCAAGTTTTGGAAAACCTTTCTTCAAAGGTCAAGTTTTATTTCAGAAAACTATGCTCACAGTCTCCACGGGTCTTTAGTCATCACTTGGGATGCCTTTCCCGCAGCGTTCTGTAGTTCCCTCCTGGAACAAGGATGTGACAGCCACAATTTCTTGTTGTTGACTCTGCAGAGCTGCGTAACTCTACCCATGAGAGAAACCCAGCCTTGTTGCCTTTCCGGGCGAATCTTTCTTGTCCATACTTCCATGGTATGGGGCCAGGTGTGAGTCCAAAGCCAATCACCGCCCTCTCCGCACAACACATATCCGCCCAATTGTGGCGCGGCCGGTAACAAAGACCGCTATCCCGCCACCCCTCCCGAGCTTCTATTCCAATCACCCCATCAGGTGGGTAGGTCACGCGCTTCCACGCTGTTGGCCGCTGCAACGGACACAACCAGGTAATAGCCTGCCGAGGATATGTGAACGAGAGAAGATACGGCTGACTTTTACTGTCCATAGCAGATCTCATGGTAAACGCTTCAATACGGCGCAAGGATCACTGTGACATTGGTAATTAATCCTAGGTATATACTTTCTCGAACAATGGAACCTCCACCACAACATCAAACCGTGGTCCCATTGCCAGCCAAACAATATATCTAACAATTCACATCATTCAAAAATAGTTTTTCTTTTTCAATGCAATGATAATAATATGTTTTTGAAGATAGTTTTTATAAAATAGTTCAATAAGGATATGCAAGAATGAACTTGCCTGTGGTAGAAATGGCCGTTCAACCCTTCGGGGTTCTAGGGTTTGCGGTAAAACCCCGAGTTCTGAAAATAGCAAAGTAATCCTGATAAGGACTACTGATGAATCTAGCAGCATGCTATTATGCATAATCATGATATGCATCGTCACCCCAAAATACCCAAGTTGTTGACTTAAGACTTTTCAAGTGCTTTAGAATTTTAATTATTTAAAGAATTTGACAACAATTTTCATGAGGAATAAATTTAAAGTGATTAAATTGGAAATAGTTCATTATAATTGAACTTCAAAACTTTATTTTCCCATATTATTTTCTTTTAAGAAAATAGTTTCTGAAAAAAAATCAAATCATTTCCACTTAAGGATCTTTGAATTTTTATCCACAAAATATTTTTCAAAACTTCAAATAAAACTTATATTAAAATTCCTCATAATTTATAGAGTGTATTGACTATTTTTAGCTGATTTTTGTTCCATTTGTTTGGGAGTTAAAATTCATTTAAGTTTGGATAATTTTATTTGGTAAATTATCAAAATGCCCTTGGGGTTGTTTTGATTGGAGTGGGTTGAACCCAACCAACTGGGCTGAGCCCAACTCGGGTTCGACCCAGATACTCTCTCTCTCCCTCATGCTCTCTCCTCTGCCCCGCTCGATTCCCTCATGGCGATGCATCGCCGTTGTCGCAACCCGCTGCTCTGGCCGTTACCGGCCGGCTCCGGCGCCGCCACGCCCTGGCGTTGCTCCGCCGCCGCCTTCTCCGCCGATTTCTCTGCTTTTCTCGCCTCCGAATTCCTCCAATCGGCTCGCTCGCGAACCCTAACCCTAGCCGCCATGGCTCGGTTCGCCGGCGTTGCTCGCCGGGCTCCTACGCCTCCTGATGTGTCTCTTCATTGACCACGGTGGCCTCCTCGAGCTTCTGCTTGAGCACGCCGCCTCGGTGTGCTGCCCCCCTGTCGATCACGAGCTACACCTCGAGCTTCTGCTCCATCTTCTGCTCAACCTCGCCTCCTCTCCGATGTTGTCTACCTCAACCTCGACGCCGGCGGGATGGTGCCTTGGTGCAACCCCGACGCCCACGGTTTGGTGGTGGTGCAGTGGTGCTGTGAATGTTGTTCTTCTGCTGCTGTCCCCGACGGGATGGCAGTGTTGCCATCATCGCAACCTCGGCGACCCTGGTCTATCTCAACTCCATGCCCTGCCTCGGCTATGACTTCTCGAGGTGAATTTCTTCTGTGACCGGTCGTGTGCTGATGAACTGGTTGGTCTGCTACTTAGGACTAGCTGATGATTGTGGTGATGATGTGCTGTTGATAACACTTCAATTTGGATGATTTGTTCATCCCTGGCATGTGTGATGTGCTCGTGGTGCTTCTCACTATCACTTGTGCTAACAGAAGTGTTCTGTTTGTGGAATTGCTTCTGTCGATTAATTTCAGAGGGTATGTCTAGATGATTTACTCATCTAGATGATGTTGTGGATGTGTGCCATGATTATTTGGGTAATTAGATGCCTGTGGAATATTTGTTGGCTTGTTGGAATTTCTTGCGAGCTCATTAAACTCTGTTAAACATATTTTCATGAATTGTGCCCATGTGCTTTTCTGTTGAGCAGCTTGGTCTTCTGGAATATGATGATAACATGCGTCTTGTGGCTAGCCTGCTCCTCCTCGCTGCTTCAATGTTCCTAGAGGTTATTTATCTAGCTGCAAATTGTTTTAGTGGATGTTCTTGTGTTATTGGGTATTCTTGAGATGTTCTTGAGTTGTTCTGGCTGATCTGATGTGAGAAATGGGTGAGGTGTTCTTGCTGTTTTGGGGCTGTAGAAACAGTTGGGTACTATTGTAGATGAATTCCTTGATATAATGAACAATTGGTACGGCTGGTTCTTTGCCAAAAATGAATGTGTGAGCAAATTCCTTTATTTGTGTGGATGACATGCTCTTTTATAGGATCTAGCTATCCCCCACAAGTTGACACCTCAAGTGGTGACTATTGCTTTGCATGGATGAGTAAGCTACTTGTTGTCAAGCTCTCATACTTAGGCATTTCTTGGGGTTCAAGTTAAGCTAGATATTTCCCTTGTGGATAAAGATGAGTAGTCATTGGTCTTATCCTCTAGTGAGATATTCTTGAGGTACAAGTTATGTGAGATATTTTGCTTGTGCATAAGAATGCATGGTCATTGATCTTATCTCCTTGTGGAAGTAATTTTTTTATCAAGCCAAGTGGCATTTGTCACTAGATGGGCTTGTGTGGCTTCTCTCATATGTGGGCTTGGCCATTTATGGGTGGTGATCATGTGGCTAAATAATTTCAGATTGTGGGCTTTAGCATTTGTCTATTTTCTTCCTTGGTAAATAATACCATTGGAGAAATATTTTAATGTGGGCTTTCTTATTTAGGAACTTGACTAGATTAGAGGGATTGACTAGTTGCCTAAGATAAATAAATATGGATCATATGAATATGCCTCATTGAATCAGTGTTGCCTTTTGTCCCTTCTCTCAATTGGATTATTGTTGCCTCTTGTCCCTTGTTGCCTGGTTGCCTCGGGATGATCCAAAATATGATCCATTGTTGCCTTTGATTCAATATTGATCACTCTAGTCAATATTTCAATATTAGGACAAGTTCCTAATATTCATTAGTTAAGTTCCAATATTAAATTGCCTCACCCTTATGGTGAAGGCAAACATTTGAATCTTACACAACCATTTGTTTGTCTTTGTTGTTTATTTTGCAGGAAATGAAGAATAATAAGATAGAAGATAAGATGATCAAGATGATAATGAGAAGATCAAAATTTAGTTTAGGAATTTTCTTTCTTGTTGGATGAGATATGTACTTATTCGATTAAAGTTGTCATATTCATTTACTTATTTAAATTCCACTTGTAAGGTTTGATCTTGTGTCCATTTCCTATTGTTGTATCTAAATAAACTTTGGACATTGATTTCGAGTTTGTATTTGAGATGAATGTAATATGAGATGATGTATATAAGATGTTAATTGAAATGATTTTATATGAGATGATCATTAGATGTGTTTATATGTACCTTAGTCATTCATTTGAAATTGATACTTTTATGTGTGGAGAAGGATATGATAAAATGATGTAGGAAATGGTGCTGTATGAATTCTTATAAGTTCATGTGTGAAATAATGTTTAGATAAATGTATCCTTGTATGATCTTGGATGTGTGGATGATATGGAGCATTTGTGCTTTATATTCTATTTGATTTCTAAGCTTATGATATTAGTGAATTGTGTTCAAAGTGTTGTTATTTAGAAAAGGTCATGTCGAAGTTCATAGCACTCAACAAGATGATCTAAACCCTAATTCATCGAGTTGAGAGAAACATCGATCACTTTGCATCGTTTAATTTAAAACGCCAAAATTTCCCGTATTTTCAGATGCATGGTATGCAAATGCACAAATCATATTTCTATCCTTCCGACTCTCTAAACTGTGGGGTATTACATCCTCTCCCCCTTAAACTAAACTTCGTCCCAAAGTTTCGATTCTCTCACGTAGATTAAGGTAGACAGAACTTCTTCAAATAGTGATTCTCTCAAATTCCTTTCTTACGTGGAGATAGATTTAGGTAATCCCTTGCCCAAAATCCTTATATCCATCCTCTATGGATCCATACTATCCAGTTGTCGACTTTCGTCACTTCTCCACTGGATTCCAATGATTTTACTACCTTTTCAAGTCTCTTGGATTATCCATTTCCGACATCCTTGCATTACTCTGGGTTTATACACTTCTGTCGAAGATCCTTTCTACACCCTTATATGATCTTCAGGTGGTACCCTTCCTTATAATCATGAGCTTAAGAAGACCTCACTTCTGGTGGTAAAGCTCATCTCCTTTTGCTTGAGAATATGAGGTAACTATTCTTAACATGTCTTATAAAACATAATTTTCTCTTTGTAATTTGCTTCCTCCGAATGTAGTAGACACCTTTGTCTATCCAACTTTGATTACTCTATCTTCTCTTCACTTTGTAATTTTCTCTTTGTAATTTGCTTCCTTTAATTGTAATCAGGGGTACAAACCTTTTGACATCAATCCCCTCGGATCCTGGTCTCAATCAGATTCAACGGGAATAAGTATCTAGACTTCCCCATCCATGAACTCTGGTCTCTTATGTTCACTCTACTTTAGATCATTTAGTCATAGCTTCTATGACCACTGAATCCCTTAAAATTTTCAACCTTCAAATCTCCACTTTCTATTTGGCTTCAAAATCTGGTAAAGATTTCCCATACCAAAGAACTTTTAGAGCACTAATAACCAATTCAATCATGTCTCAGTCAAAGTCCTCCTTTTGAATTTCATGTCATCTTCTGCCAAGTACTTTCCAATACACTTGTTCACTCTCCCCCTTGGAATTCCCTAAGTCTTCCTCCGTTCTAACCCTCTGTCAGTTGAGCTTCATTCAGTTAATTTCATTCAGTCAGCCCCATTCCGTCAAGTTTCGTAACTCACCTTTCTGCTCAAACTTCCAGTATATTTGCCTCATGGTCTCACAAAGAACACATGGTATATTCACCATGTTGTGAATCCCCAGTATCATCGTTCGATAAATAGATATTAACTATTCCTATATATCCAACAGTTTCCCGAAGAATACGTGGTATATACACCATATTGTGAACTACCAAAATCACCCTTCGATAAATTGGATTCCTACTATAGCTAGAATTTCCGTTGGCTTATCCGATGGTTTCAAGAAAAGAATTGCACACCTAAATTTGTGCATTGGATGCTATCTTAACTTCAAACTTGAATAGGATGCTGGTCATCACTATAAAATTCAGCTGACATATCATTTCCTTCATGTGTGGTACTGCAGAATGATTCCTTACAGTCACGACTTGTCTGACCCTGCAACTCAGCAATCCCGCCTTGATGGGTCCTCCATCTGAGTGGTTAGCTCTAAGATGTCAATCCTTTGATAATGCATCTTTCTCCACCGTTGCTCGAGATATAAATGGTGACTTCGGTTCCTCGGCATCCTATGTGTGAGGTGCCTTCATCCAAATTGGTCCACCTTCTTGGCTGTCATTAGTCCATGACAAAACAAACACTTCTCCCATGCTTATGATGCTCTCTTGAACATTAAACTCTGTAGTTGCATTTCTTTGACATGGTGGATATGTCCTCTCTGAATATCAACATGCTTCCATCCAACTACTTCACTTCCATCATCCCTTTCTAACTTATCATCATTTGTCTGATGACTTTCACATCCACTCCTTCTAGTAATCTGTTTGTGTATCCAACACAAATTCTCCTTATATATATCCAAGTTCTAGTCACGAACTCTTACTTGGCGGTTAATTTTACCGCTTCCATCTCTAGTAATGCCTCTCAATAGACGATCAACTTCTCCTTTATTCCATTAGAACTGGAAATATCCATGTTCTTCCAGTCTTCATACACCTTTGTCTTCATCCTTGTAATACTCTTCGAGTCCTAAGTTCTGCTAAACTCATTCTTAAACTCCATTTCACTAGTAGCAATACCTCTTTATTGCTCCAACAATAACTTCTTCCACCGAGTTACGACAAATCCATATATATTCTGCATATTGTCCTTCTTCATCCCTTGGTTTTGGACTTCCGTTGAAAGACTTCATGACTTAATATGCAAAAACTTCATAACTTTTCTCCTTGGACATATCTCCTCATGTGATTTTTCTGGCATCATCCTCGATATATCTTTGTCCAACTTGTGGTGATAATCTTTACTGAACTTACTTCGTTCCTCCTCCCTTCCATGGACTGGTGAAATATGTCTCCAAGAACTAAATATGGTACAGAATGTTGTCCATCACCATTAGTGGCTTCATTGACTTCTGTCTTCTCGACTTCCTTCTCTTCATGAGCTTGCTTTGCTGACTCATTGTTGTCTCATACTTCTGGGAACACGCCTCTCCCTTACATGAATACTATCTACCTCTAGATCAGTAACATTAAGAAAAAAACTTAATGTGACGATCATGCCATTGTACATCAAATCCTAACTTCATGTACCAATCTAGTCAATCAAAAATCCAATAAGATCCAATAAATCCGAATGCAGTTATATAGCAAACATACAACATAAGCCCGTAAAGGAAATAGTACTTTGAGTAGAAACATCTCAAAAGTACCCAGGCTTAGATGCTATACACTACAAGGTAGGTTTATATCACCTTATAGTCTTATCTAACAACTCTTTGACTCAGTAGTTACCCCAACTGCCCATTTGCAAAGGGATAATGCTAAGACAAAGTACTCAGAGAGTAGTTGTGGGCTGACTTGGTTACGTAGAGAACTAAACTTCATGTAGATTGAATCCTCCATTTGGCTTGAACAAACATCTCTTGACATTTCTAGATCCTTCATGTAGTTGTTGATTGTACCCCCTACTGTAGCTTCCTTCATAGCTTACGTCGTCTCCTAATATCCTTACAACGCTATACTATACTAAGGTGAATCTCCTTTGAAATGAAACTTAAGCGTATTGGAATCCTCTCCATAGTTACCATACTTGATTATCTTCGATTCTTCACCATCATCACACTTCTCCCGTCTTCCTGTCTTCACAAACTTACGATAGGGTTCTACTTCACCAGATGTCTTCACATATATATGGTGGTATTATTAGTGATACCTTATAGGTAACACTGACTTGGATATAAATCTATTGGGATACTAACTGGTAGAAGATTATTCCAAACTTGTCATACCAAGTTGAGAAAAATTGAGATAGATAAGCACTATACCTATAAAGAATAGATAAGAAGATTTACTCTTGTTGAGTAAGAAAATGTGTATACAAGTATGACTGTATTATTCTCAAGTGTATAACCATCATAATTGTAGGAATATAGAATTTAGATAAATATGATAACTTCCTAGAGTCTTACCAACCTACAAGTCTCCTAAAAGGGTTTTAATCCTAAGGTCGTTTTGCTCTGATACCATCTGCGGTGACCCAGCACACCACTGCATGTTGTAGTGTACAAGTCGTTGATGTAACACGCACGGAAGGACCTCTCCGCAAATATTACATCCCTCAGAGTAGTACAACAGAAACATAGCCGGTCCAAGGTAACACTATAGGATTACAACACTATTCAATACAAAATCTCGAGACCCTTCTTTTATATTGAAGCAAGTCTCCTGCAAATGAAACACGGAAAGATCCAAATCATAGTATTAAGCTGAATATCAGCTCTAACTCTAATTCCTGATCCACTACTGATGTTGTCACAACCCTAATCTATTCCATCTGGATTATCTTTATCCAGGGTTGTACTCCTCTTTCCATTAGGCGTTGTCTTCTCTATTAACAATGTGATCCTCATGTACGTCATTGCGCTGGTGTCGTTGCTCCTCCATTGGCACTGTTGTCGTTGTTCTTATGTTGACGAAGTAGCACTTGGCTCCTTCCAGCTTCACTAGGTAGAATTGATTCCTTGTTGAAGACCTTCTCGGCGTCGTGATAATTATTTGTCAACTCCTTTGCTGGCTCCAAAAATCTAAGCAGGGGGTCAACGGGGAAAGGGTAAGCAACTCAAGCGTTACTTAGCAAGTTCAATAATATAGGAAAGAGTTTTTGTTTTGAATGCACTAGCTACTGCCATGACCAACGGTCATAGGCATAATGCAAGTTTTGGAAAACCTTTCTTCAAAGGTCAAGTTTTATTTCAGAAAACTATGCTCACAGTCTCCACGGGTCTTTAGTCATCATTTGGGATGCCTTTCCCGCAGTGTTCTGTAGTTCCCTCCTAGAACAAGGATCTGACAGCCACAATTTCTTGTTGTTGACTCTGCAGAGCTGCGTAACTTTACCCATGAGAGAAACCCAGCCTTGTTGCCTTTCCGGGCGAATCTTTCCCGTTCATACTTCCATGGTATGGGGCCAGGTGTGAGTCCAAAGCCAATCACCGCCCTCTCCGCACAACACATATTCGCCCAATTGTGGCGCGGCCGGTAACAAAGACCGCTATCCTGCCACCCCTCCCGAGCTTCTATTCCAATCTCCCCGTCAGGTGGGAAGGTCACACGCTTCCACGCTGTTGGCCGCCGCAACGGACACAACCAGGTAATAGCCTGCCGAGGATATGTGAACGAGAGAAGATATGGCTGACTTTTACCGTCCATTGCAGATCTCATGGTAAACGCTTCAATACGGCGCAAGGATCACTGTGACATTGGTAATTAATCCTAGGTATATACTTTCCCGTACAATGGAACCTCCACCACAACATCAAACTGTGGTTCCATTGCCAGCCAAACAATATATATAACAATTCACATCATTCGAAAATAGTTTTTCTTTTTCAATGCAATGATAATAATATGTTTTTGAAGATAGTTTTTATAAAATAGTTCAATAAGGATATGCAAGAATAAACTTGCCTGTGGTAGAAATGGCCGTTCAACCCTTCGGGGTTCTACGGTTTGGGTAAAACCCCGAGTTCTGAAAATAGCAAAGTAATCCTGATAAGGACTACTGATAAATCTAGCAGCATGCTATTATGCATAATCATGATATGCATCGTCACCCCAAAATACCCAAGTTGTTGACTTAAGACTTTTCAAGTGCTTTAGAATTTTAATTATTTAAAGAATTTGAAAATAATTTTCATGAGGAATAAATTTAAAGTGATTAAATTGGAAATAGTTCATTATAATTGAACTTCAAAACTTTATTTTCCCATATTATTTTCTTTTAAGAAAATAGTTTTTGAAAAAAAATCAAATCATTTCCACTTAAGGATCTTTGAATTTTTATCCACAAAATATTTTTCAAAACTTCAAATAAAACTTATATTAAAATTCCTCATAATTTATAGAGTGTATTGACTATTTTTAGCTGATTTTTGTTCCATTTGTTTGGGAGTTAAAATTCATTTAAGTTTGGATAATTTTATTTGGTAAATTACCAAAATGCCCTTGGGGTTGTTTTGATTGGAGTGGGTTGAACCCAACCAACTGGGCTGAGCCCAACTCGGGTTCGACCCAGATACTCTCTCTCTCCCTCATGCTCTCTCCTCTGCCCCGCTCGATCCCCTCCTGGCGATGCGTCGCCGCCGTCGCCACCCGCTGCTCTGGCCGTTGCCGGCCGGCTCCGGCGCCACCACGCCCTGGCGTTGCTCCACCGCCGCCTTCTCTGCCAATTTCTCTGCTTTTCTCGCCTTCGAATTCCTCCAATCGACTCGCTCGCGAACCCTAACCCTAGCCGCCATGGCTCGGTTCGCCGGCGCTGCTCGCCGGGCTCCTACGCCTAATGATGTGTCTCTTCATCGACTACGGTGGCCTCCTCGAGCTTCTGCTTGAGCACGACGCCTCGGTGTGCTGCCCCCTGTCGATCACGAGCTCCACCTCGAGCTTCTGCTCCATCTTCTGCTCAACCTCGCCTCCTCTCCGATGTTGTCTACCTCAACCTCGACGCCGGCGGGATGGTGCCTTGGTGCAACCCCGGCACCCACGGTTTGGTGGTGGTGCGGTGGTGCTGTGAATGTTGTTCTTCTTCTGCTGCTGTCGCCGACGGGATGGCAGTGTTGCCATCACCGCAACCTCGGCGACCCTGGTCTATCTCAACTCCATGCCCTACCTCGGCTACGACTTCTCGAGGTGAATTTCTTCTGTGACCGGCCATGTGCTGATGAACTGGTTGGTCTGCTACTTAGGACTAGCTGATGATTGTGGTGATGATGTGCTGTTGATAACACTTCAATTTGGATGATTTGTTCATCCCTGGCATGTGTGATGTGCTCGTGGTGCTTCTCACTGTCACTTGTGCTAACAGACGTGTTCTGTTTGTGGAATTGCTTCTGTCGATTAATTTCGGAGGGAATGTCTAGATGATTTACTCATCTAGATGATATTGTGGATGTGTGCCATGATTATTTGGGTAATTAGATGCATGTGGAATATTTGTTGGCTTGTTGGAATTTCTTGCGAGCTCATTAAACTCTGTTAAACATATTTTCATGAATTGTGCCCATGTGCTTTTCTGTTGAGCATGATCTACTCACTGTGGTGCCTCTATTTGTGTGTGCCCATGTGTAATTATATGCTCAGCACGATTTAGTGCTGCTGGTGTGATTTAAAGATATGTTACTTAACAGATTTGGATATTTGAACTGATAAGAACAGATCTTGTGCTTGATTTCTTGGCCCTGCCAATGATGCAAAGGCTGAGGCATGTATTTAGATAAGAACATATATTAATGTGTGGCTTTTAACCTCTATGATGATTTAGCATAGCAACTCTATGCAGATCTGAGAGTATATCTCTTTTATCTCCAAAGTGTGTGTAAATGGATAGAAAATGATTTTCATTTGATTCCTGGACAAGATTTAGATGTGCAAACTGATAGGAACAAATGTACTTGTATACTTGGTGATTTATTAGTTTCTGGGCAGCACCAAATAGCTGTCCAGTAGAATAGGACTTGGTTATTGCTTAAGTTTGTGATGCAGTAATTTTATATATGTGTTTCTGGATAGATTCTGGTTAAGGAAACTGATAAGAACAGAATACTACACCCCTCTCCACTCTGCTCCTCTCATCTAATGATAAGAATAGATGTTGCACACGATATGGTTTGTAGAATCAACCTGCTATTGTTGAGCAGCTTGGTCTTCTGGAATATGATGATAACCTGCGTCTTGTGGCTAGCCTGCTCCTCCTCGCTGCTTCAATGTTCCTAGAGGTTATTTATCTACCTGCAAATTGTTTTAGTGGATGTTCTTGTGTTATTGGGTGTTCTTGAGATGTTCTTGAGTTGTTCTGGCTGATCTGATGTGAGAAATGGGTGAGGTGTTCTTGCTATTTTGGGGCTGTAGAAACAGTTGGGTACTGTTGTAGATGAATTCCTTGATATAATGAACAATTGGTACGGCTGGTTCTTTGCCGAAAATGAATGTGTGAGCAAATTCCTTTATTTGTGTGGATGACATGCTCTTTTATAGGATCTAGCTATCCCCCACAAGTTGACACCTCAAGTGGTGACTCTTGCTTTGCATGGATGAGTAAGCTACTTGTTGTCAAGCTCTCATACTTAGGCATTTCTTGAGGTTCAAGTTAAGCTAGATATTTCCCTTGTGGATAAAGATGAGTAGTCATTGGTCTTATCCTCTAGTGAGATATTCTTGAGGTACAAGTTATGTGAGATATTTTGCTTGTGGATAAGAATACATGGTCATTGATCTTATCTCCTTGTGGAAGTAATTTTTTATCAAGCCAAGTGTCATTTGTCACTAGATGGGCTTGTGTGGGTTCTCCCATATGTGGGCTTGGCCATTTATGGGTGGTGATCATGAGGCCAAATAATTTCAGATTGTGGGCTTTAGCATTTGTCTATTTTCTTCCTTGGTAAATAATACCATTGGAGAAATATTTTAATGTGGGCTTTCTTATTTAGGAACTTGACTAGATTAGAGGGATTGACTAGTTGCCTAAGATAAATAAATATGGATCAGATGAATATGCCTCATTGAATCAGTGTTGCCTTTTGTCCCTTCTCTCAATTGGATTATTGTTGCCTCTTGTCCCTTGTTGCTTGGTTGCCTCAGGATGATCCAAAATATGATCCATTGTTGCCTTTGATTCAATATTG
This sequence comes from Poa pratensis, assembly GCA_947311845.1. Taxonomy (NCBI): domain Eukaryota; kingdom Viridiplantae; phylum Streptophyta; class Magnoliopsida; order Poales; family Poaceae; genus Poa; species Poa pratensis. The sequence continues at coordinate 13,284,307 of CAMZMU010000069.1, read as the reverse complement.
ATCCCTCTAGTCAATATTTGGATATTAGGACAAGTTCCTAATATTCATTAGTTAAGTTCCAATATTAAATTGCCTCACCCTTATGGTGAAGGCAAACATTTTAATCTTACACAACCATTTGTTTGTCCTTGTTGTTTAGTTTGCAGGAAATGAAGAATAATAAGATAGAAGATAAGATGATCAAGATGATAATGAGAAGATCAAAATTTAGTTTAGGAATTTTCTTTCTTGTTGGATGAGATATGTACTTATTCGATTAAAGTTGTCATATTCATTTACTTATTTAAATTCCACTTGTAAGGTTTGATCTTATGTCCATTTCCAATTGTTGTATCTAAATAAACTTTGGACATTGATTTCGAGTTTGTATTTGAGATGAATGTAATATGAGATGATGTATATAAGACGTTAATTGAAATGATTTTATATGAGATGATCATTAGATGTGTTTATATGTACCTTAGTCATTCATTTGAAATTGATACTTTTATGTGTGGAGAAGGATATGATAAAATGATGTAGGAAATGGTGGTGTATGAATTCTTATAAGTTCATGTGTGAAATAATGTTTAGATAAATGTATCCTTGTATGATCTTGGATGTGTGGATGATATGGAGCATTTGTGCTTTATATTCTATTTGATTTCTAAGCTTATGATATTAGTGAATTGTGTTCAAAGTGTTGTTATTTAGAAAAGGTCATGTCAAGGTTCATAGCACTCAACAAGATGATCTAAACCCTAATTCATCGAGTCTAGAGAAACATCGATCACTTTGCATCGTTTAATTTAACGCGCCAAAATTTCCCGTATTTTCAGATGCATGCTATGCAAATGCACAAATCATATTTCTATCCTTCCGACTCTCTAAACTATGGGGTATTACAGTGACTTAGTGCTGCGATGGACGCAATCCAAGGAAGGGATGCACAAGTTATCTCCTCAATGGGAGGGGCCTTTCATCATCAGCAAAAAATTGCACAATGGCTCATATTATCTGGTGGACGCTAGAGAAAAATCCGAGTCTGTGAATGACACAACTCACTCCACTTTTTCCTTAGAGGAGCGCGAGCGGCCGTGGAACATCGCCCAACTACACCCCTATTATACTTAGTGAGAAGGCAAGATATCAGATGTAACACACGACGTAACAGGCAGCAGGTTTCAGACGCGCTCTTTTCCTTACCAGGGTACCTAAGGGGGCTGGAAGGTTTTTAATGAGGTGGCTTGCTGACCTAACCTTTTCTATCAATAAAGTGAAGGTTGAACAGAAATTTGTGTTTTCTCAGTTTATTTTATATTTGACAGTACTGTTGCATAGTTCCATGTTGAGCTTGGTCTTGGGGCTCGTCCTTGAGGGGTTAGGGTTTTTTCCCAAGACCCGGTTCTTACGGTCATCCGGGTCTCGATGTTTTGTGACCCGGCTACGCAGTTTTTAGCTTTAGTATTTTGGATTCAGAAGTATGAAGGTTTAGTTTTAATTTCAGTTGTTTTTTTTTTGTCATTGAACAAGTGATTATGGTTGAATAGTTGTCTTTTATCTTTGAGGATGCCCAAAGAGTGCGTCCCACCAGTATGAGGATCAATGGGGTAATGTTGCATAGTTAAGCCATTACTTTATAAACATTGATCCAGGTCTTGGGGGCTCTTACTTCAATGGTTTGTAGCTGCAATCCCAAGACCCGGCTTTTATGCCACTAGTTTATTCTTGATTATCTTACTGTTGGGCTGATGTGACTCGCAATTTTATGGCCTGATTGCTCGTCTGGAAATTCAATCAACCATGATGCCCAATGGGACTTGGTTCGACCCTGTTTTTCTCAGAGAGGTTGCAACAGGGTATCCATGCGAAAGCCGGCTCACAGTTCAAGAAATCAAAAGGGTCATCGAAACCACAGAAGAGGCATATTTCAAGGCAAAAGTTTCTCAGATAGAAGCATAAAGTTTCATCGGGTGCTTAAGCACACCCTCACAGGCATAGTGTAAAAAGTGCTAAAGTTATTACAGTAAGTGCCCAATGGGCCGAATAAGATTGTTCATTGGAGATAAACATCATCTGCGCAAGTTTTTCAAGCACCGGCCTCAGGCGCCGGGTTAGTGGAAGGAGTTGTGGCTAGGGTGTCATCTTTGGCGTTTGCCGAGTCATCTTTGGCTGCTTCTGTCTCCGCATCCTGGATCTTGGGGGGCTTCGTTTCCGCGCCAGGTGACAAGGTGGAGAGATTGGAAGTATCCTTCATCTTCGTCTTCCACTGCAGCTCGCGATGGAGGTGGCACAGTTGGAGTAGAGGAGCTTGGGGCATCAGAGGACCTGGCCGCTGATTTTTCTGCGGCAATAGAGTCCTTGTAGCTTTGAAGGAGGTCGATGTGGCATGGTTCCTCGTCAATAACCTCTTCATTGGCTTCGTTATACTCATACTGCAGAGAGTTGAGCTTCAGGCTGTTGGCAATTTCAGAGGCCACGTACCGGGTTTGCTTTACAACCCGGCCGTAGGACTTTTTGTCGAATTTGCTGCCGTCAGCGTTGTACTGAGGGAACCCCTTCACAAGTGGTGCCGGGTCCAAGTTGGGATGGTAGGCCTTTGCCAAAGCAAGGCCGCGCATCACCCCGGCTCTGCACGCAGATTTTTTCAGTAGCTGAATCCAATCAAGCATAGTTGATAAATGGCCATGCACCTCAGTGTAAGTGCTTGGCGGGTTTTCCCAGTTTCTCGCGGCCTTGATTACTTCGCAGCTGCCAAAGTATAGTTGGCGCACTAGTGAATACATGAACTTGACCTTCTCAGTGGCAGTTTTGTGCAGATTGCCATCACGTGGACCTGAATAGGGAAAACAAAGTTATGAGAATGCAGAAACCGGGTCTGGATCGTGTAAAAGTTGCCGGGTTTGAAAGTCTCAAACTTACCAACTAGAGAGGCGACCATATACGTGATCAATTTCTTGAGCCGGGTCGGCTCATTTGTGGTGGTATCCAGTTGCGTCTGCAGGTTGGTTAGTTGCTCTTGGAAGTTTTCCTCGTGCTCCTGCATGTCCTTCTTCAAGTTAGAGTTTTCCTGCGTCAAGTCAGTGACTTTTTCTTCCAAGGATTGCAGTTGGTTTGCATTTGCAGCCCGGTTGTCATTTTCAGCTTTAAGTGCTCCTTGAAGTCGGGCAATTTCTTCACCAGCCTTGCTCACATGTTCCTGTTCACAAACAACAGAGGGTAATATGTGATTAAGCCCCAAGTTGCTAAAGGAAAGTTAACCCGGAGCTTGGGGGATGGACGTTTTAAATTACTCATGGTGTAAGGTGGAGTCCCAGGTCGCCGCAGGCATGCAACCCGGCACTTGGGGTCTACATGTGCAAAAAGTCCGAAATTTTCTAAGTGTTAGTTCCAGGTTGCTGTGGACAGCCAACCCGGCACTTGGGGGCTACAGTGCTTAAAATTTCTTGTGTTAAAGATTTTCAAGGGTGCAGTTTAAAGTCCTAGGTTGCTGTGGACAGCTAACCCGGCAATTGGGGGCTATAGGGCTGAAATTTTTATCCACGTCATTTGTCTTTCAAGCACCAAGTTCATCAATAAGTGATAATCTTGGAGCTTGGGGGCTAGGCAGAGTATAGTTATACAAGAGGTAGCAAGAAAAAATGAGTACCTGGTATCGTTTCTGGATCAGGGAGACAAGTTCAGTCTCCAGATTCTTGTGGTGAGCAAGGTGAGCAAAATATTCTTCGCAAAGAGATGGCGTGGACATGGAGTCCAGAGCCGCCAGGTCTAAAGAAGAAATTGGGTCCTTGCCTTTGGTAGAGGGATCCATCTTGATTTCAGGAACGGTCACCTTGGCAATGACCTTGGACATGTCAGGTGCCGGACCATGTCGAGACCCGGTTATCAGCACTTCCTGGTCATCGTCTTTGGTGCCAGACCCTAACCCGAGTGACTGTGTAGTGGGGGATGGCTGTGGAGCCACTGGTGGTGGCCTTCGTGGAGATGCAACCACGTTCTCTGCAGCAGATTCTTCCTTTTGAACCGGCTCCTCAACATGTGCCTCTGTTGGAGAGGGCTCTGTTGTAGTTGGTGGAGGAGATGCGGCTGGAGGAGAATCCGAGTATTCCTCCGCAATGGCTTTGGCGCTGAAACAAAACGAGGTGGTTAGGTAAAAGTACAGTGAAATAAGTGAAGTATGGAAAAGATGGAGAGCATTTCTAACCCGGCATTGATCTGGAAGTCCTCGGGTGTGCTAACACCATCCAAGGAGGAATCTGATAAACGAGATGGTTTAGCAACCCGGATCTTGCCAGCTAAAGGTTACTTTTTGCTGGGCGTCTTCTGGATGGATTTGGCCCAGCTTGATAAAGAGCGTTGAGGGATACCTGGGCTCAGGGGAACGTGGCTTGTAGAAGATCGGGTTTGGCACCTCTTGTTCGCCTCAGCCTCCTTCTCAGCTTCTTTTTCCTGTGTTTGTGCTTGGGATTGAGATGAGTTCATCATGAAAATTGAGAAACGAGAGTATGGCACCTTAGCAATGGTGGCCCGGGTCCTTTTTTGAGTAGGAGGTCCAGCAGTTTGGGGACCCGGCAGTACGTCAGAAACTGGGTTAGTAGGGCCTGGAATAAGATTTGCCGGGTTGTCAGTAGAGGAGTCCTTGTTGGGGACTTCGCTGTTAATCAATTGGATGAAGAGCTGGCCTACAGAGTCTAGCTCACCTTCTTCTTCTTCATCATCATCTTCACTTTCTGTGTCCTCCCCATCAGGAGAGGACGTGGGGGTGTAGTCTATGCTCCACCACTTGGGATCCTGAGAAAAAGAAGTTAAACTAGTAAGATGTTATGGATGAAATTACCGGGTTACGGTTAGCAGAAATAAGTGAGGATTGGTTTTTACCGTGGGGGGTTTGTTCTTAGCACTAAATGGGGCAAGCCCATCCAGTGCAATGGCAGTTTTGTTTTCGCCAAGGAGTTTCTTGGCATTCTTCACAACTTGGTCGTCAGTTAGCGTCATCTCAGAGTAACGCATGTTATCAGTGGTTTCACCAGTGTATTGGCAAAGCAGCCGGGTCCTCATGCTAAGTGGTTGGATAAACCAACCAATCCAGCACTTGACAAGGTGTGTGCCCTTGAGGCCATGGGCGAGTAAAGCTTTGGCTCAGCGAATTATGGGCTCGAGCTTAACCCGTTCAGCGTCATCAGCATAACTGTTCATCTTAGCCTCGTACGACAAGCCCGAGTTCTGGAAAACTGGGTAACGAGCATCGTCTGACTCGGGAGAGGTGTCTTTGCAATAGAAGTAAGTGTTTTGCCACCCCTTAGGGTGACTGGCTAAAGCGAGAGCTGGGAAATCGCATTCCCTGCGGCGCTGGATTGCAACTCCACCATATGGGATCACTTGGTCCTTGCGAGACGGATTGCAATAGAAAAACTCGAGGAAAAGATCAAGGCTAGGAGCCATTTGCATGTAGTCCTCACAGAAGACAACAAAGTTACTGATGTTGAGTATAGAGTTGGGGCCTATGTCCTGGGGCCTAAGGCCGTAATATTTGAGGACCCGGCGGAAAAATAAGGAACCTGGGGGGCGGAGACCACGCTGAACGTGATCAAGGAAAACAACGACCTCACCGTCCTTGGGATTAGGGCGGATCTCTTCTCCAGCAGGGCGCCATTCGATCTCGTCTTTGGGGGAAGCTCGCCGCAGTTCACATATTCTTGCAGCATCAGATTTGTCACTGTGGACTTGGTCCAGTTGACCTGAGCAGCAGTGGGGGCGGCGGAGCCAGATCCACCAGCGATTGAACTTGTTGGTTTCTTTATGGTCTTCTTTGCAGCTCGTGGTCCCCCAGCCTTCACCTTCTCTTTCACCATGGTGTAGGGCTCTTGAGCAGCTCGAAGGGCAACAATGGCGATGAGGAACCCTTGCTGTAGATGCGGATGTGCGGAGAGGAAAATACAAAGTAAATTTGGGCACGATTCAGAGCGGAATCGAATGCGAAGTATGGATGCGTGAGAGAATCGTACCTGCGGATCTTTACGTGGAGATTTGGAGGCTCGATTTGAGAGGGGATTTGCGGTTGGTACAGTGTGGGCGCGAGGAAGATGACGAAGATGAACGGAATGGGGAAAAAGACTGCGCGTCTTGTGGTCTTCTATTTATAACCGTGGTGGAAACCCTAGGGGTATTGAGGTAAAAATGAGTGGATAAGATAAGTATCCTCTCCTGGGAGTTAGTGTCGAGCAGAAGAGGCAAAACGAATATTCCTTAGCCGCGTTTATGACTGGTAACAGGCCCGCCATAGAGCTGTGATTTTCGCCAAGTGTCGAAAGTGAAACCCGGTGGCATATGAACCCAGTGTATCTGAACCGGGTTACGTTCTAAGTCGCCAAGAAAGGCTGGCCAAGCTCAGGAGAAAAGTGATGTAACCTAGCATTTAATTTGTTGTTTATTATTTTATGTTCCAGGTGGTTAACCTGGCTGACCAGGATAATAGTTCAGCACAAAGAAGCAATATACAAGAACAGAAGCAGAACATGTCAACCTGGCAACCAGGTTAACCTGGGGGCTACTAATGGGGGGATAATAACCCGGTAGGCTCATGAAGAGGGAAGCGTGACCCGCCAGGCAGGAGGCCCGGCCAGGCCAGCTAACCATCAGCATGGGCCGGGTTATGTCGCTGAGACAGTAGGTTTGGCGGTAACCCCGTTGATAACCCCCAAGAGCAAGGGATCACTGTAGCACCTCTCAATGTGGAAGTAAGGTATCGATCCGCAGGAGCAAGAAGGAAAAGTTATCTATTCCCTACAACTAAAGTGTCACAAGTTTTAGTTGATTATGCACTAAACAAGTTTGGAGAACAAGGTGGTTGATGGATGGAAGTTGATGTAGCAAAACAAGAATGTAAAAGTGTCCCAATCCTCTTCAATGCAAGAGGACAAGACAAATGGAAGCAAGCAAAAGCTCTCAAAGAGAGAGAAAGCCCAATCCTCTATGCAGCAAGAGGACAAGCTCAAGTGTGAGTTTCTTATAGGAACAATGGACATGGGTTCACTTAATCCTCTCTCCCTCATCTACGGTGATTAGCATGTTATAGATAAAGTACACACAATTGTCATGTTTTAATGGTAGCTTTTATAACGGCTATATGTCCTAAAACACATAGTTGAAAGAAATACTCATTTGTGTTGCTAGGTCACCCTCGTAAGGCTAGCGTGGTTGCTCTCACTCCCACATCATACTCTTTCTTTTTACCCCCGATAAAGGATGTTGGGCGGTACTGTGTCACTCAATACCTATGCCGTGTCACATCGGCCATCCCGTACCCACATACATCATACTTCTTAAGAACAATATTCAACCAAAGTATGACAAGTCATAAAAGCTCCAACACAACGGTAAATGCATAAAAATCATCTCATACCACAATATTCACCACAAAGGTATTACATAGATGACCGTAATCATGTTTAGCAGCTCATACGGTACTAATTAGTGAAGCTCAAGAGAGAGGAGAGATACAAAGTTACCACCACAAACCCAAGTCCAGGGGTGGACTACTCCCCCTTCATCATGGTGATGATGGTGGAGAAGTTCTTGCTGTAGATGTTGATGATGAACACGCCGGAGGGGGGTGGAGCCCTCCGGAGGTGATTCCGGCGGCGTTTCCCCCCTCCGATCTTCTCCGGCGGCAGCCTTCTGACTCTCTGTTTCGTGGTTCTGTGTTTCTCCGCCGCCTCCTTCCAGAGAACGTCGGGGGACCTTTTTTATAGGCGTTTTTAGGTCAAGACGGAGTCGGTGGAGCAAAGATCAACGGCAACGGAGCCTCGAGGGCCAAAAGAGTGGGCCCCACGCGGCCAGTACTGTGGCCGCGTGGGCCACCCCTTTTGGGCCTCAGGCCTCCGTTTGCTTGCTTCCTTCGCCCACAGGTCTTCTTCCTTCCAAAAAATGACGCCCCAAATTTGCAGGTGATTTGGACGACGTTTGGGTCCCTGAAACATTAAAATACAAAACTAGGGTTTTCTGCCTGTGCAGGGTTAATTCCATAAAAATAGGAAATCATTAAGATATTTCCAAAATCATGATAAAACATTGATATAACCCTTATATGATGCAAATATGATTGGAATATGAGTGAATAAAGTGCAAAGTTCATGTATGCATTTTACATGCATCAACATCCCCAAGCTTAACCATGCTCGTCCTCGAGTATGAAGGTGATAAAACTAACATGGACTTTGCAATTTAATACTAACAATGGATATCAAAGATGATTACAATTGCTACATAAGTCAAATGATTCATTCTTCAAAGGAGTAGCAATATGCAAATAGTTTATGAAGTGATATCAAGTATTCAAGACAAGGATGTTCATTGATAGTTCACAAAGTGTAACATAGAAGCAAGTAATATGGCACATGTATGCATAATGATAAGTAGAACATCCTACATGGTCATAGAGTGTAGATGAAAATCTGAATATAAGGTGGACACTTTGGAAAGATGTATATGTGAGTAGAGGTAAAGCATGCATAAGTTTCATCCAACTTCCAAACTCTTCTACTTAAGTTAATGATTGCAATAAGGTATTCATTGGTGTCAAGCTCTCATTGCCCCTATCATAGCATCTTGAATGATTAAGGTTAAAGTGAAAGCAAATATGAGTAGTGTGCTTGATAAAGAATGGGTTGAATGTCTCATGCCCCTTGAATACAAGTACTTACACCATGTGTTACTCAACTTGGGAAACAAAGCAAGTTCAATTAAATATCATTGTAAGCATAATAGTATCATCAAGAGCGTCAACTGGGGTACCTCTTGTCCCAAGATATGGAACAAGCCCATATCAAAATGACAAGACAAACAAACAAAATGAACAATCTCAACACCCTTTTTATTTACCATTTGGAATAGTTTTTTATTGCAAGGTGTATCACAGAAGGTTCACCATAGTATGTAAGTAAATTTCCACCATGAATGATGCATGGCTTAGATTAGCGGCCCAGGCGTCTCTCTAACCATTTACACAAACTCATTTAAACTCACTCTATTTCCACATTTATTTCAACATGATAAGCATCCATAGACAAAAGCACATGATATCAACTAAATGAGATGAAGAGCGTGTTGAAAGCTTGCCATGTGACAGCACATATGGGCTAACTTCCAACCCAAAACATTCATCAAGCCACAAACATCATAATCTTAATCACAATGGGTCAAGTTTTATTATGCAAATAAAAGAACATTGTGCATCAAGTTCGTGAGAGCTATATAACCAATTTTTTCCATTGCAATCAATAACATAAACATTTTCATTCAGAGGTAAGATAACACAAACAACATGTTAAACATACTCGGAATAGCATAAAGCCAATAGGTAGATATGGTGGACTCACTGGAATAACTTTGGTTGAAGGTGTTGGAAACAAGTTTTTGCTTGTTGGAGTTTTTGGGCTAGCAAAAGGGAGAAAGTTGACCATCTAGATGCATGCATGAGTGTCCATAGAACTAACTAATCCATGTTAAACCAAGTAAAATAACAATCAGCACCAAAACATGAATAAGTGATAGCTCTTCAAAAAGAATTTGCAAACTATTACTCATAAACAAGCTCATGAATCATGCAACTATATGTATCATTAAAAATCAACTCAAACATCCCTTTTCCCAATCTTATAAAAGCATCCAACATATTTCAACCCATATTTCCAGTAGCTCTCTCATATATAAATGATAGTGTGGTGGTCTCTCAAGACTCAAACAAAAACAAAAAACGACGCTCCAAGTTTATGCGATAAAGTGTTTCGATCGAAAAACAGAAGTTGGACGTGTGCAAACCGAGAGTGTGTAGGTCCAGCGGGGTTGTCTTCACATCCCCAAGCTTATGGTCTTCACCATCCTTGGATAGCTCTTGGTGCATCTCCTCCAATCCCTGTGAAAAAACTTCAAAACACCGTTTCTCCCATTTCTTTTCTGTGGGGTGCATTAATAGTGATAAACAAATAGGTTCTTGCTGCATATAATCCTTGAACAAAAATTCATATGAGATGTCCAGAAAGTGTATAATGTTGTATGCCTACTCATAAACTCAATTGGATCAAAAAGATTCAACTTAAAAGCTCAAAGCATGCATCAAACAAAATGGGACAGAATCTGTCCAGAAAAACAGCAGCAGCAAAACGTATTTTTCTACCCTACCAAACTTTCTCGAAAAATTCCGAAAAATTCATGCATACAGAGGATGAAAAGTTGCAACTACAGTTCAAATATGAGCTCATTCGGAGTTACAGAATAAGAATTAAAAATCATACCGTGCACTGACTCGTGCAGGAATAAAATCTCCGAACGCTATAAGCAACTTTTTCAAACCAAAAAGGGTAAAACTTGGCACTTTATTGAAAATTCCAGAACCTAAACTATAAACAAAGTCTCTTGGTACAGCAAGAGGACACAAAGAAAATCACACAAAAAATAACCGGGTTGCCTCCCGCAAAGCGCTTTCTTTATAGCCATATAGCTAGGCTTGATAGTTTTAATGATGCTCACATAGGAATAAGAATTGAAATGAAAGAGAGCATCAAGAGAAAAATATGAAACACATTTAAGTCTAACCCACTTCCTATGCATTGGGATCTTGTAAGAAAATAAATCAATAAAGCACAAAGTGACTAGCATAGGAAGGCAAAGCAAGTGCAACTTCAAAATTTTCAACAAAAAGAGAGAAGACTTAATATTTTTGATATATGAAATCATGTCTCCCTCTCTCATAAAAACTTTCAGTAGCATCATTGATAAACTCAACAATATAGCTATCACATGAAACATTCTTATCATGATCCATATGCATAAAAGTATCATTACTCTCCACATAAGCATAAACAGTTTCATTAGGAATAGTGGGAGTAAAACATTCATAATAATCATTGTAATCATCATATATAGGAGGCATATCATAATCACAATAAACTTTATACTCAATAGTGGGTGGACTGAAAATATCATATTCATCATCATAAAAGGAGACATAGTATCATCAAACAAGTCAAAGAACCTCCCCAAGCTTAGATGATTGCAAGATATAAAGAAACCTCCCCAAGCTTAGTCTAGTGCACACAAGAATAGAAACTTAAGCGCTACGCTCCCCGGCAACGGCGCCAGAAAAGTACTTGATAACCCCCAAGAGCAAGGGATCACTGTAGCACCTCTCAATGTGGAAGTAAGGTATCGATCCGCAGGAGCAAGAAGGAAAAGTTATCTATTCCCTACAACTAAAGTGTCACAAGTTTTAGTTGATTATGCACTAAACAAGTTTGGAGAACAAGGTGGTTGATGGATGGAAGTGATAAGAATGTAAAAGTGTCCCAATCCTCTTCAATGCAAGAGGACAAGACAAAGGTAGCAAGCAAAAGCTCTCAAAGAGAGAGAAAGCCCAATCCTCTATGCAGCAAGAGGACAAGCTCAAGTGTGAGTTTCTTATAGGAACAATGGACATGGTTCATGGGTTCACTTAATCCTCTCTCCTCATCTACGGTGATTATCATGTTATAGATAAAGTACACACAATTGTCATGTTTTAATGGTAGCTTTTATAACGGCTATATGTCCTAAAACACATAGTTGAAAGAAATACTCATTTGTGTTGCTAGGTCACCCTCGTAAGGCTAGCGTGGTTGCTCTCACTCCCACATCATACTCTTTTTTTTACCCCCAGATAAAGGATGTTGGGCGGTACTGTGTCACTCAATACCTATGCCGTGTCACATCGGCCATCCCGTACCCACATACATCATACTTCAAGAACAATATTCAACAAAGTATGACAAGTCATAAAAGCTCCAACACAACGGTAAATGCATAACAAATCATCTCATACCACAATATTCACCACAAAGGTATTACATAGATGACCGTAATCATGTTTAGCAGCTCATACGGTACTAATTAGTGAAGCTCAAGAGAGAGGAGAGATACAAAGTTACCACCACAAACCCAGTCCAGGGGTGGACTACTCCCCCTTCATCATGGTGATGATGGTGGAGAAGTTCTTGCTGTAGATGTTGATGATGAACACACCGGAGGGGGGTGGAGCCCTCCGGAGGCATTCCGGCGGCGTTTCCCCCCTCCGATCTTCTCCGGCGGCAGCCTTCTGACTCTCTGTTTCGTGGTTCTGTGTTTCTCCGCCGCCTCCTTCCAGAGAACGTGGGGGACCTTTTTTATAGGCGTTTTTAGGTCAAGACGGAGTCGGTGGAGCAAAGATCAACGGCAACGGAGCCTCGAGGGCCAAAAGAGTGGGCCCCACGTGGCTAGGTACTGTGGCCGCGTGGGCCACCCCCTTTTGGGCCTCAGGCCTTTGTTTGCTTGCTTCCTTCGCCCACAGGTCTTCTTCCTTCCAAAAAATGATGCCCCAAATTTGCAGGTGATTTGGACGACGTTTGGGTCCCTGAAACATTAAAATACAAAACTTGGGTTTTCTGCCTGTGCAGGGTTAATTCCATAAAAATAGGAAATCATTAAGATATTTCCAAAATCATGATAAAACATTGATATAACCCTTATATGATGCAAATATGATTGGAATATGAGTGAATAAAGTGCAAAGTTCATGTATGCATTTTACATGCATCACCGGTTCAGAGAAGGAAAGGCTCTAGAAGACCAAAGGCGGTTCGGGACTTGGAGGACACGAAGGCCAGAAGAGCTAGAGTAGGACTCCGAGTCTGGGTAGAACCCGGATCTATCTTGTAAAGCGCCAGGAGACCCGGTTATCTATATAAACCGGTCCTTGAGCCCTAGTAGAGGAGAACCTTTTACGATCCAAGCTTAGGCGAGAGAATCCAAGAAAGAGAAACATACGTTACCAAGCAAACTTTGTAACCTAGATCGAGATCCGGCTCTGTTGTCGTAGCCGGGTAATCGAGATCGAGATCAATAATAAGATAGCAGGAAGTAGGTCTTTATCTCCAATGGAGAGGCCGAACCTGGGTAAACCTTTGGTCCCTGCAATGCTAAACAATCTCCAAGATACCAGAGTCGTCGTACCCATCAACTCAAGCTACCCCAAAGTAGCATCTGCCGTGTTATCTACACCACGACAGCTCCAGAAACGAAACCACGCTCAAGGTAGGAGAGAAGGAGAAGGAGAATTGAGGTGAATTTCAAGGCAAGAGGGCACCCCTATATAAAGGCGGAGGAGGGCAGCCAACCTTGCTGGCCTGGCCATGTGGGACAATTCCCACATGACCAGCCGGCCATGGCTTGGTGCGCCGGCGCTAGGTGGGCCCCATGTGGCCCACCTAGGCCGGTCGACCCTCCCCCTTTTTTTCTCTTTTCCCTTTGGGGTTTTTCCCTAATGGGCCTCTAAGGCCCATTTAGGTTTAATGCTTTTTTAAATTCAAAATTAATTAAATAAAAATATATTTAATCATTAATAACACCTATTAATATTAAATACATATTATTTAATTCATTCGGACCCCGAAACATCTTTCGTTACCCTCCGATCTCCATCGGACATGTGCGGAACACTTTCCTGCTATGTGGATTGGCAATTCCCGCTCTTGATCACTCGCTTCTACTGCTTCCTTCCGTTACCCAAAAGTGTCACCTTTATTGTCACGCTATATAAGTCATGCCGTTTGATGCGATCAGCCGTATCTTTCAGAAGCAGATATTTGGTATGATCTCATGGTCGAAAGTATGAATACTACGTTTCTATCTTTTGGTTATGTCCATCAAATCATTCACCTAATGATATGACTCCATCGTTAACCGACGCCATTGTCCATGATTAGGAAACCTTGATCATCTGTTACCCAACGAACTAGTTAAATAGAGGCTACTAGGTACCTGGTTGTTTTCAGACCACACGTGTATTAATGTTTCTGCGTAATACAGTTATAGCATGGTATTTAAAACGTATTATGAACAATCGAGATATGACAAATAAAATCACTTTATTAATTGCCTCTAGGGCATATCTCCTTCAAAAAGGAATTAATCTAGGACATTGGGTTCATTGACCCGGATAAAATTCATGAAGTCACCGTAGAAAATCCCTTTTGTACCAAGGACACAAAGGCGACATTGCTAAGGTTTTTTAGGCGACAAAGTACCAAATCATAAATACGTTTTCCTTACAACTTCAAGTGAGTGTTATTGTCTTGTACACATTCTATTTTGCTCACCCGATGTTAAGTGTAATTGATGAGTTATGCATGACTGCGTAAATAAACGTGCGCAGATTCCACTTTATTCTTATGGTCATTAAAATTGACGCTGGAGAAGTTGAAATTCTGGACTCATTAAGGAGAAATCCTAAAGAATACAAGAGCTGCTTTGATATGCTCCTAGAGTAATTTCAATTTTTATCGCACTATATCGGGCTCTTTCGTTGATTTCCTGATATTAAGTAATTGATAACTCTCCTTTGTTCATTTTCTTTGTCGGGCAGTGTTTGGCAAGAGTTCATCAAGAAAGAAGTCGATGATTGGAAACCGAAGCTGACTTTTTGTCTGAACCAAGTAAGTAGTACTACCTAGGATCCATGCATCTCTTTACTTCTAGTTTCAATACCATTATCAGGCTTGATTATTTTTTGAGTGAATTCTATTCTCGTACAGTGGTGTCTGCAACAGCCACAAGGGACTAATTTATGTGGATACTACGTTTACGAGTACTTTCACATGAGGACCAATGAGAGAATCAATAATCAAAGAAATAAAGATGTACCTAAACATTATTCACAATTTTATTTTGTTACCATCAATTGTGTTGAGTTTCATTCATAATTTTTTACGATGATTTGATATATATATAAACACAACTCATGTATTTATTTTGATCTCCTTCTTTTAAAGTTGACAAGGAAGCGAAACGCGCTCCTAGCTGAGGAACACGTAAAAGCAATTGCGGAGGAATTGGCAGGATTTCTCCTTACAGAGGTCATAGATGAAACCGGAGAATACTACTATAGGGTAGAATAATATGCTTCCATGTACTAGTGATCTCCATGTAATTAAGTACTTTATACGAAAACGTGATCTTCATGTAGTACTTTATATGTGTTATATATATGCATCAACGTGATCTTCATGTAATTGTATGTATTATATATATATGCACCAACGTGATCATGTAATTGTACGCGTTTATGGAGCATCGACGTGTACGATGGAAACCCCTCCTAAACCCTAACCCTAAACCCTAAAAATTAATTGAAAAAAAATGTACATACCTTTAGTCCCGGTTCGTGTTACGAACCAGGACTAAAAATCTCCAGCCCCGCGGGCTCTGCCACGGCCATGTGGGAGGGTCTTTAATCCCGGTTCGTAACGAACCGAGACAAGAGGGGCGGGGGGGGGGGGGGCTTTAGTGCCGGTTGGCCAGCCGGGACTAAAGCCCCTTACGGCCCGGGACTAAATCCCCTTTTTCTACTAGTGATTACTACCAAGATTACAAATGCAGCTACATCTAATCTCTGTACAAATGTGCTCTCATTCTCATGCTGCCAACTATAAGCAGAAACTATCCTTAGTGAGTGTTGGCATTAAGATGTTTCAGCTACTAGCTAAATGCCCGTGCTTTGCTACGGGTTAAAATCTTTGAATGATTTGAATTTCAGAAATATGCACGAAGGTAATTTTTTTCATTCTTAACCCTCCACCTTATTCAACGATGCCGAGAAATGTGAAACCAGCTTCCCATCTGGTAACTACATGGTGCACACAGGCACAACTAGAGTTGTGCGCCATCAGACATTAAAATTGAAAATTTTGTGTTGTGACAACCCATGTATTACCCGCACACAATACCTTGAGTGCAAAGTGGTCTATGTAAAAAGAATAAACATAATATATATTGAAATGACACAATGCAGTAACTATATTTCTTTCACAAGTTTTCGCTCCTAATTCTATCAATGGTTACATCGTACGAACCTTACAGACTCCATATAGCAGCAATTTGTCACCCATCTGTTGGCTCTGCAAACTTGCATCATCCAATAAGTTCCAAACCTTGTGGACAACATACCTGATTTGATTGACCAATTGATCTGTGAATGGTTAAGTCTACAACCTATAATAAATATCGAGAGTAGAAACATTTGTACCAGACAAAGAATCAGATGAATATATCCGCATATTTATTACTTAAAGCTGCTTTAGGTGAAATAAAAGAAGAGAACTCAAATTGTGCGTATACACGTGTCTTTCCATTTTAAACGTTCAAAAGGATTTCTGGTTATTATTAATTATATTACTAAAGCATTGTAGGCATGTTTAAATGGGGAAAAATCGACCTAGCTGAAGGCTACGGAACATCCCACCATCACCACATACTCACAATAGAAAGCTCATAGATCCTTGGCATGGCGATTAGGCCGCAGTCGTTTTTGATCCTCGATGTGACTGAATATGCAAAATATTACATAATTGTAGCAGAAAAATCAGATTGTGCCACATAAAGATTGAAAGAAAATTCTGCAGTTGACGAACATTCTATTTCTACCACTCCACCTGCCAGAAAAAAAAGCTTCTGAATCATATCCCCACCTAAAGAAGTATCACCGATGCTCCAAACTGCAAGATTACCAATATGTCGCCATTTTTTCAATATAATCAAATGTAGAATCAGCATAATGCTAAGGGTTGTAAAGAAAAAATATTGTTAACTCACACACAAAAATACTATTTGAGTCCTGCTTATTAAATTTATCGAACTACAGTTCATAAAACCCACCGTCATACACACCAGCAGATATGGGTGATATACCAAATGTCATATAGAAACTTTTGCCGCCTTTAATCCTGCTAATACCAATATAAGCTATTCCTTGGCATGAATTTATATAACATGAAATTTTTCATTTGCACACGGGTGTTGGTATGTATTACATGATATTCATCTGCAGTATTTCCAGTAAAATTATCAGTACACTTTTATGCCACATCTAGTGTAAATGGCCCTTCCAGGAGTTAAAACATTGGATTTGCGAAGAAAATCCGTTCAGCGTATTGGCAGCCAAACAAACAAATGAAATACTCATTTTAAATTTTTAATAATAAAGCTGTATCCATCTACATCTTTCCACTGTCATCTAGGCAATAAAAAATTACATGTTAGAGATGATAATCCAATGCCTAAGATATATCGGTGATGGGCCTTCAAATCATTATTCTCTATCTGTGAAACGTGCGAAAAAATTGCAGATGTTAAAATCATGGTGAAGCAATGCAATCAGTAAAATCATTACACTCTTGAACATGAAGTACAATGCGTCAGGAATCCGCTTTCGATTATGCAGATAAAGGACAAGTACAATACAAGAAGACGGTTTAGGCAGAAACCTGCGTTTCATTGCTGGTTTAAACAGAAAGATGTAACGTTCCTATCTAATGGCAACTCACCAAATAGACATGGAAACCTCACTCTGGTTTCAGATACACATGATTCGAGAGGGATTCGAGATTCAGAAGCAAGAGGAAGAAGAGAAGGAGCAGGTAGAGAGGGATAAAGCGACACAGCGCTATTGATCTTCGATATTTCTTCCTACCAACCACAGCTACTTTACATGGTCCAACGACCTGTTCTCTGGACACAGCCAGGATGGCATCAACCTGGGCTTCTCCTGATGGGCTTCACTTGCGAAGATGGGCCATGGGCCACGTCAGACTCCAGTCGTGACATTCCCCACCTCTTGAGGATCTGCTTGACCCCAAGCAGAAGAAGTTGGAAATTCCTGCCGAAGACGTTCAGCATTCTCCCAGGTAGTCCATGATCTAGGCAACCCATCCCACTGGACCTGTACCAAACAGACAGAAGAGTTGCCTGCAGAAACATGTTTAGTGTCAAGTACCTGTAGTGGCATTATGGCATGGTCCAGCATAGTACATTGCGATGGCAAGTCAGGCTGAGGCACCACTGTTGCTGGTAATGCTTTTTTCAGTAAGGAAACATGAACCACTGGATGAATTTGACTTCCCAGCGGCAGGTCCAGCTTGTAAGCGACAGCTCCAATCCGCTGTAAAATTGTATAGGGTCCAAAGAATTTGTAACTCAACTTCTGGTTGGATCTCTTGGCAATAGATGTTTGTACATAAGGTTGAAGCTTCAGATATACTTTTTCTCCCACTACGAACTGACGTTCACTTCTGTTCTTGTCAGCCTGACTCTTCATTCGTTGTTGAGCTCGCAGCAAATTTTGCTGGACCAGTTTTTGCATATCTTGCTTATCGTTTAGCCATGATTCCAAGTCTGGCACAGAAGCTTCACTATGGAGAGAAGTATCCTGTAACCCAAAATGCTTAGGCTTGTATCCATAGAGCACCTCAAAAGGTGACTTTCCCAGTGCTGAATGAAAAGTTGTATTATACCAAAACTCTGCCAAGGATAACCATTTCGCCCATTTAGATGGACAGGCTTGTGTCATGCATCTCAAATATGTTTCCATGCATTGATTGAGCCTTTCTGTCTGGCCATCCGTTTGAGGATGATAACTTGAACTCATGTTCAAAGTTGTATCAGTCAATTTAAATAGTTGCTGCCAAAAGTTGCTTGTGAACACCTTATCTCTGTCGGAAATTAAAATTTTCGGCAGACCATGCAACTTATATATGTTATCCACATAGACCTGTGCCACTGATTGTGCAGTATACGGATGCGACAATGGAATAAAATGTCCATATTTAGTGAATTTGTCTATGACTACTAGGATGGTGTCATACCTAGAAGACTTTGGTAGTCCTTCAACAAAATCCAAACTGACAATATCCCATGCTTTTGTTGGAATTGGTAGAGGCTGCAGCAACCCAGGAGTGGCAACATGTTCAGGCTTCGCTTGTTGACACACTTCACAATGTGCAACATATTTCTTAACATCGTCTTTCAGATACGGCCATGCAAATAATGCTTTAACCTTGTGGTAAGTTGCAGTGAATCCACTGTGGCCACCAACTCCACTGGAATGTAAAGCTAATAGTATAGCTTTCTTTGCTTCTTCATGATTTCCTATCCATATTCTGTCTTGAAACTTGATTACACCTTCATGTAAGGAGTACCCATTACTGTCAGGGCTGGTGATACTCAGTTGTGAAAGCAATTCCTTGGCTTTAGGATCATCTAGATAGCTTTCGACCACAATCTCCAACCAGCGAGGTGTACAAACTGATATTGCTAATGCTTCTTCACCTTGAGGGCATCTCGACAGAGCATCAGCTACAATGTTGGTTGCGCCCAACTTATATTTCACCTTGTACTGTAACCCCAACAATTTGCAAAAAGCCTTGTGTTGAATGGAATTTGTTAACTGTTGGGACTCCAAATGAATTAAACTTTTGTGATCCGTGTAGATGATAAACTCTTTGTGCTGCAAGTACTGCTTCCACTTTTCCACTGCTAAAATGAGAGCTAGGCATTCCTTCTCATATGTAGAGAGTGCTTGAACTCTAGGGCTCAGGGCTTTGCTAAGAAATGCTATTGGGTGCTTGGATTGCGACAAGACATCTCCGATTCCAACTCCAGAAGCATCTGTATGCACCTCAAATGGCAGTTTGAAATCTGGCAAGGCAAGTACTGGTGCTTCCACCAATGCTTTCTTCAATGCCTGAAAGGCTGCCTCAGCTGTAGAAGTCCATATGAATTGAACATTTTTCTTTAATAACTCCGTGAGTGCTCTGCTAATGATGCCATAATTTTCGATGAATTTCCTGTAATATCCTGCAAATCCCAAGAATCTTCTCAGTTGCTTCACTGTCAATGGTGTTGGCCAAACTTTTATAGCTGCCACCTTTTCTGGATCAGTAGCCACACCTGCTGCACTGATAACATAACCTAAATATGCTAGTTTCTTTTGAGCAAAAGAACACTTAGACTTTTTCAGGAACAACTTATTCTCGGCCAAGATGGTGAACACTTGAGTTAACAACTTCTGATGTTCTTCCAGAGTGGTTGTATAAACCAGGATATCATCCATGAAAATTATCACACCCTTGCGCAACATATCTGCAAATAATGTGTTCATAGCCGCCTGAAACGTAGCTGGAGCATTTGTTAGGCCAAAAGGCATCACTTTAAATTCCCAATGTCCATGATGCGTTTTGAAGGCTGTCTTGAACTCTTCACCTGGTGCTAAACGGATTTGGTGATATCCACTGCGAAGATCCAGTTTGGTAAAGAAATGAGCACCAGCCAATTCATCCAAAAGTTCATCCACCACTGGAAGAGGATACTTGTTTTTTACAGTCAATGCATTCAAATATCTGTAATCCACACACATGCGCCAGCCTCCATCTTTTTTCTTAACTAGAATCACTGGTGATGCATAAGGACTGTGGCTTTCTTGTATTACCCCTTTCTGAAGCATTTCAGCAATTTGTTGCTCCAATTCATCCTTCTGTGTTGGTGCATAGCGGTACGGTTTTTTCTGCACTGGCACTGCACCAGGAACTAGTGGTATATGATGATCAAAAGATCTTGAGGGAGGCAACCCATCAGGTTCTGTGAATGTTGCATCATGTTCAGTAATAACTTGTCGTATGAGGGTTGGAATCTCCCCTGAATTAACTTCTTGTGGCAAGGATTCAAGCACCAGTAACTGTGCCACTGACCCTTGGTCAATCAACTGGTGCATTTCTTTCGCTGTTATACTAGGACAATATGTGTTGTTCACTGAGATTCCTCGAAGAGTAATTCTTTCTCCTTCATGGATAAATCTCATTTTCTTGCGACGCCAGTCCACATACATCTTCCCATTGTTACATGATTCCAACCATTCCATACCAAGTATCATATCATAACATTTGAGTGGTAGCACTCGTACAAGTGTGATAAATTTGTTGTTCTGAACTCCCCATGTGAGAGCAGAAAATCCTTTGTTGCTCTGCAGTTTGTTTCCATCTGCAATTGTCACTTGAATTGGTGTGAGTTCTTGCACTGATAGCTGAAGCTTGTTGACCAGTTCATCACTTATGAAATTTCCTGAACTACCAGAGTCAATCAAAATGAGTATAGGTGTTTTCCCAACATTACCCAACAACCTCATTGTTCTTTTACTCACAGTGCCTTCCACCGCTGCTGCAGATAAGCAATTCATCTCAGCTTCAGACTCACTTGATTCCTGCTCAGGTGTATCAGATGCAGATGATGGATTTGCATCTTGTTCAAGTGCTGCACAGATTTCTTCAACCACAGCCAAATCAATTTGTTTAGGGCATTGATGGCCAGGACCAAACTTGCCACCACATGTGAAGCACTCACCACGAGCTCGGCGTTGTGCTTTTAAGCTATCAAATTTCCCTTGATGTACAGCTGGTTGTGGTGCTTTTGCATTCACAGGTTGAGCCTCGGCTGGATGTGGACCCAATTTCCCTGGGCCTGCAGCATTGTGCCAGCGTTTGTACTCATAGCGGCCTTTTCTTTCTTGGAACAACTGAGCTTCCTGTAAGAGAGCCAAAGAAATAGCAGCATCAACTGTTCGCGGCTTATGCAAGATTATAGCCGAACGAATTTCTTTCTTTAAGCCCTTAACAAATTTTGCCACAAAGAAAGTATTATCTAAAGCATTGTTATGTGCCAGAAGCTGGTGCATGAGTTGTTCAAACTCTCTCTGATAAGTGTCCACATCACTTGTCTGTCTAATATCTAAGGTTTTGCTCATATCAGTATAGTAGAGATCCTTAGCAAATTTCTGACAAACAGCTACACAAAGTTGAGCCCAGCTATCGATATCATGCTGTGCTTCGTAAGTCTGAAGCCACAAAGCAGCAGATCCTATGAAATGTATGGTGGAGTAATCTACTTTATAATCTTCAGGTACATGAAACATGTTGAAATATTTTTCAGCTTTTTCCTTCCACAACTTTGGATGAGTTCCATCGAATTTGGGAAAATTTGTTTTAGGCATGCGGAATTCATGTGTATGATTCTCTCTACCACTTGTACCATGCTGAAATAAAGGATGCTGAGAGGACCCTGACTCGAACTGATTACGGGAAGGGGGAAACGCACCATTGACCAGAGCACGCTCATGAGCAATGCCCTGGGTTTCAGTGACTTCAGGGCGGCCTTCAGGCCTGGTTTGTGGAGTCAGCACCGAAGTAATCGTGCTCTCCATTGATGTAAGACGATTACCAATATTCTGGACTTGCGTTTCAATGGATGATACTTTGATAGCTGCTGCATCTTGGGCCTTCATGATACGCTCAGTGGTAACACGAAGCTCCTGGCAGCTCGTAGCGTTCTGGGTGGCAGTCGCCGCTGCCGAAGTGAGACTCGCCAGAACAGTGCGTATCTGCGCATCTAGCTCAGCCACCGTCATGGTCGTCGTGGCTAAGCTCTGCTCGGCCATGGTGACACGAGCCGTCAGGGACGGAGGGCGCGCCGTTGTCGGAATTTATTTCAACCAAAAGTGTGGCCGAATTGAACACCACCCCCTGATCTGTCGCCACCAGCACCACCTTGAGGAGGCAGTCGCTCACCGCCGCCGCAAGCACCAACTAACAAGGGGATTTTACAGGAGAGCCCAACCCAAGCTTCGTTGCACTCGATTCGCCGACGGAAGAAAAAAAATATTGTGTAGGAATTTGGTCGAACAGGTGGTGTGCGGGGATATTTTTGGAGATTTTTGTGGGATTTGGCCGGTAGATCGGTGGCTCTTGATACCAATTTGTAACGTTCCTATCTAATGGCAACTCACCAAATAGACATGGAAACCTCACTCTGGTTTCAGATACACATGATTCGAGAGGGATTCGAGATTCAGAAGCAAGAGGAAGAAGAGAAGGAGCAGGTAGAGAGGGATAAAGCGACACAGCGCTATTGATCTTCCATATTTCTTCCTACCAACCACAGCTACTTTACATGGTCCAATGACCTGTTCTCTGGACACAGCCAGGATGGCATCAACCTGGGCTTCTCCTGATGGGCTTCACTTGCGAAGATGGGCCATGGGCCACGTCAGACTCCAGTCGTGACAAAAGATCAACCTCCTCGTTATAATAGTGCAAGTTATTAAGTCTGTAGCAAAGAGAACAGACCAGGCGACCGTGATTCTACCAGAACCAAAGCATCAGAATTCAGAAGCAGCTGAGAGTTTCTCCATTGGTTTAGAAGTTCAGTTACCGTTGACGTATTGCTTTAATCAAGACTAACCAAATACCTCGGCATCCCAGGCTGATCTACTCGCTTCACAGGACTTGGCATCCTACAGCGACGGCCGATGGGCGACTGCGGCGGCTTCGGCTCCATCTTACGGTTCCGGCTGCATGGTGAAACGGCGCGTCTCTGTACGCGACTAAGATGCTCGGTCACGACGGCTGCCTCCCCCCAGCGAGCGGCGATGTGAAGGGCACTATCGGATCATGAATAGCTGTGTTGTGGCGCAGAGCAGAGGGAGCAGAGTAGAGCATAGCTTGAAAACAGAGTAGCAGCATGCATCACAGCGGATTCAGAAAAGTTGATGCTAGATCGATCTATCCTCTTCTGCAAACAGCCATTGGGGATGGAGTAGCATCTAGCAGCACCGATGACAGCAATAGTTACGATTCTCAAACTGAGACTTTTTAGTGTGAGGCTAAAGCACAGCTTTTCTGAATTGACTTTCTCGTGATACACGATGCGATAATCTCTGTATCAACAAGCTAAGTACTCCGTACCAGATAAGTGATGCTACTTGTTGGCATTGTACGACGACGACCTCTTGAGCGCGACCAGCTCGCCGGCACGGCCCTCGCTCGCCGTCTTCTTGCTCTCGACCAGGCTCCTGCTGAAGTACTCCCGCTCTATGCCCACGCCTACTCCCAGTCCACCTCTCCCCGAGAAGCCGTCCGCTGCCGTGCTGGTGCTGAGGTCCAATCGCCCGCGCGGAGCTGCCTCTCCCCGGTGTAGCGCGGCCTGTCCTGTTTGGCGCCAGTGAGGATGGAGCCGCAAGAGATGAGCTTCATCGCCACCGCCGACGCGCGCGTCCGCCCGCGATCACGCCCTGCACCACCACCTCATATTTCTCTGGCGCGCACGGGGGGCTCGACGGCGAACACGCGGACGTCGTTCTTGATGAGCTTTTCCAGCGTGTCGGGATCTCGCCGACGCCGTCTCCTGCTCCGGAATCGGCGAGGTGAAGGGCGCTACCAGATCATGAATAGCCCTCGCGGGTTATGGCTGCAGACTGAAGAGCCAGAAGTAGGACTGTAGGAGGAGGCGGCGTCCCTGCCGGAGGGAGAGTAAATTGCATCGGCGGCTGGACCGATTCCAACGAGCGGTGCGCGTGTGTGGGGAATCGATCGCGCTGATTACGCGGGATACCGTCGACGACTTTTTTTTTTCTTTCTTGGGAAACCGTCGAATATGTTTAGAGCGGATAATAATTAGGGAGTTAATAATTACGGGGATTAGGAGACTGAGGTGTGACGAAAAGGTGGGCAGAATGTGGAACCAAATTATTCTTTTAGATAGGAGAGAAGAGATTACTCTTCTCTTCATAATTGGTCCTACTTTTTTTTTTGCGAGGAAACCAGATAATTACAGGAAGAACATTACAGAAAGCACCCCAAGAAAGATAAAAAAACAGACCAGACCTTCTGCAACCTAGAGACGCCGACGAAGAGCAGAACGTGCCGGTGACGCGCCGCCGCCGCGTCTTCCTTCAAGCCTTGGAATCGAAGACGTCCCCTGACGGCCGGGAAGTCGCCGGACCTCGAACTCCGTGGACACGGAGCCTCCATCCAGCTCCCGCTGCATCTCCATCGTCTTCCATGCGCTTCTCGAGCTTCAAGTTCGTCAACCCAGATCCGCCGCCACGCGGGATCTGGGAGGGGGAAGGCGCTCCCAGCGGATCCAGGGATCCCAGGGAACGAAGGGGGCAGGCACAGCACCGCGGACCTCCACCGAGCTCCGCCACGAGAGGAAGGACGTACCTGCACCAAAAAGATCGACGGCTCCACCTCCTCCATGGCTCCGCCGACCGGAAAGCACACAACTCCTACACTATCTACACCCGTGAGACAGAGATCCCCCGCCCTCCCGCCGCCGGAGCGGCCGGCGGAGGACGAGGGATCAACTGGATCGACGGCGAGGCGGTGGATCTGCGCGCGGCGAAAAAATCGCCTCTCTCTACTGTAGCGGGAGAGAGGAGACGACCAAGGCTTACAGGTGCTAACTGAAAAGCCTAGACTATATCTAAACCAGTGTACAGCAGCCAGCAGCTGAACATGACCACGCTGCCATTTTTGATTCTTCATACATTTGCTGCCACCTTTGATTCTTTGATGCATCGGCAACTTATTCTGCGAAGAGAGCTGGTGGCCATCCGCCAACGAATCGTTGGACAGTAATGTCATCTAAGCAGAAACTGTATTGCTGTGGAACTTTATATCATCAGTGCGCACAGTCAAACTGTAATGCTGTGGAACTTCATATCATCAGTGTGCCCGTCCTTTGCTCTATGTACCTGGGGATAGTGAGCAGGGGCGGCGAAGACCATTCAGATTCTAAATTTCTATTGTCGCTGATTACATTGGTCTACATGTCAGATTGCCGCGCGCTCCGGCCGTACTGCTCCGGCTTGGCCATGTGCAAGCCGTGCTCGTGTCCGCCGAGCTGCTCCTCTACAGCGAATACAGGCGACAGGCGCGTCGCATGTGCGTGGTCCACCTCCTCTCGTTCTGTCGCGTCCGAGAGCAGGAGTCCGCCGCGCTAGTCGAGCGCGTTCACGCCGTGTGCGCCGGGGGGGGGGGGGGCGTCGTGGACCTACGAGAGCTTATCATCGTCTACGCCAACATGGTGGTCTCGCGCCGTGTTCGGCGACGAGAGTGCGCTAGTTATACGACGACGGCGAGAAGGGGCGCGCTGGTTGTACGACGGCGGCGAGAAGGGGTGTGATGGTTGTACGGTGACGACGAGAAGGGTCACGACGTCGAGTCGGCCGTCACTGACATGGTTAACCCCTCCCTCTCCCTGCTTTTAATAGATGGGGAATAGAGATGGATTGAGATAGAAGATGAATATGACATGTGGGCCCATCTAGTTAGTGAGACAATATGTATTCCCAGTCGGGATGCTCTTTTTCCCGGTGCGCCAAACAGATTTAGGGTTTAATATATACCGGAATTCAATACTTCAGGTGCAAACGACCGGAATTTCGACTTCAATGTTCGAATCGCCGGACCTTTGCAAGTCAAAGGTTTAAAATGTACTGTCCCACGGGGTGGATTTGGTGCAGCGGTACGAGGTACTCCCTCCGTTCTAAAATACTTGTCTTCCATTTGTCCAAATTCAGATGTACCTAAATATGTTTTTGTGTATAGATACATCCAAATTTGGACAAATGAAAGACAAGTATTTTTTTTTTGACGAGGAAAGACAAGTATTTTGGAACGGAGGGAGTACTTCTCTTCCTGAAAAAGTGTATAAATTTTTACCTACGTATATTTTTTCGTTCAAAAGTCAAACAGTTATAAAATTTGACCAAGTTTATCTATACTACCATTAAAATATCAAACTTGTGTTGAGCTGTGTCTTTAAATCTGGACCGTTCAATATCTGATCAAACAGCCCAGATCGTCCCAATATTTGACAACTCAACATTGTCCGTTTTGGACTGTTTTGCCCTCCCACAAATCACATAATACGACCAAATTGCCACCGCCTTTTCGTTTTGCGGTTAATTACAAAGGATTGCCACCGATAAAAAGAAAAGAAAACGCTTACCAAGGTGGCACGGTGATGTTGCCGCTGCTGGACGGGACGACCACCTTCCTGCTGTACGGCAGTCTCACCGTCAGCCCTGCGGGCGAGGTGGCCGTCATCGGACACGCTTGGGGCCGCTCTTCACACGGTGGATGAAGAACTTCGTGGCGGTGGCGCTGCAGGTGCTGTAGTGCACCACCGGCACCCTGCCCACGACTGTAGGAAGTCTAAGAGGAGGACGTCAATGGGGCGGAGCGTGTCCAGGAGAGCACGGAAGCAGGCGTGGCGTGGTCGCGGACGTGCTTGAGGACCGACATGAGCGCCGACATGACCGACATGAGCGCCGACATGAGCGTGGCCAGGAGCCCAGGAGACGCTTCGTGGTGTGCAACGCGAGCGAGCGGCCAGCGAGCACCGGGAGGTGGAGCTCCACAAGCTTGATCATGTCCGTCTGGTGGCGAACGAGGTGCCCGAGGTAGGCCGGCGTGGAGACGAGGTGGACGCCGTCCTCCGCCCACGATCGTCCCCATCGCTACGCCCGTAAGTCACGACCTCCAGGATGTTGTCGATTGCCACGGGGTGCCAGGCCGGTGTGGTTTCACGTGCATAGTACTCTGCGGCACCGAGTAGCCGAGCGAGCGGCGTGTCACTGTGTGCGGCCACATGAGGAAACACTACAGCGGCCAGCCCATCGTGCCCAGGAAGCTGATGCATCTCTGCTGCTCTTGCAGCGGGCTTCGTTTTTAGATTTGTCCTTGCTACGTTTCAGACACATGAGATTTAATAAGGTTAACATAATTTGAGCGGTGGACCTGGTGACACAAGAGTTGCATGGTGCTGCTCTCGCTGGCTGAGGCAAGGATATTAACAAGTGACTTCTGCATGATGGTCTGATACTTTTGAATTCTATGGTAGAAATTCCAATAATAAACAACTCAAACCTCTGCCAAATATTATGAATCATTCTCATTTACACATGAATGTTATGAACACAAAAATATGTTTTTTCTCAATAATGTACAAAATAGTAGTAATAGGATAAGTTGACAACCAACCCATCTAGATGAAACATTGTGCAAAAAATTGATTTTTTTTTTGCTTAAGAATTTTATTTGTAATTCAATATTTATTAAAATAAGACTAATTTTGGGTATGTATTAGTCGACACATGCATTGTACGTGCAACATTTCCTACTTGTAAATTGCTCCCTTTGAATGTGAAAACGTGCGTTGCACCCTACATGCCAACTACTCCCTCCGTTCCAAATTAATTGACTTCTATTTGTTCACGTGTAGATATATCTATACGTGTAACATGTCTGGATACATCCATGTGTGGACAAATGGAAGTCAATTAATTTGAAACGGAGTGAGTAGTACTCTAGAAAAAACTATCAATAAGACCACAACCCCGACCATGACCGCGCAACACGTCTCTCGTGTCGCGCTGCGTCGCTCGCGCACGGGTGTAGCTGTAGCGCAACTGCGCAAGTGTGCATCCATCCACCGGATGGTGGCGTGCAGCTGTCCTCCCAAGCAGCACGACTCCAACCCAAGAAAAAATGTTCGTGCGGTCTTGCTCCCTTTCATCGTGGTCGGCGGCGGGAGCAGCAGCAGCAGTAGCCGCGCGCCCTCCTCCTCTCCCCTCCTCCCCTGCCGCGACGCCGCCCAAGCCCGGGCCAAGGTCCATGGCCTCCTCCTCCTACGCCGCCGGCGCCGGCCAAGGTCCATGGCCTCCTCCTCCTACGCCGCCGGCGCCGGCGCCGGCGCCGGTCGCGTCCGCCTCGCGGTCGTCGGCGACGTGGTACTCTCCGTCTCCTCTCCCTCTCCTCTTAAAATTTTACTGTATTAAAATCGATTGGCCTCTTTTCCTCGCGGGCATGAATACTTGTGGGTTCTTCACGGGGTTGGTACGCGTAGGCGTAGCCGATTCGGAGCTGGACGATGAGGGGGCTGGGCACTGGAGTCTCTGCTCGCTGACCTGATTAATTCAGTTAGCCTCCCGTTTGGATGCCGCAAGGGGGTTAATGTTCAGTGATGTTCGTTGGTGTTTGCGAGTTGCTAGATGTGTGCGTCTTAGAGGCCTTTGATCGTAGTTTAGATGGTTGCACATTTCGTTCTTAATGGTAGGATGACCGAATTGAATGTGTTATGATTGCTGTATCGGAGACAGGTCCCCCGTCTATCTGAACCAAGAATAGGTTTATGCGTGAGATGATATGACCATCCCCCCCTGAAAGCTTGGTTATGGAGAGGGAGAGCAGAGGGAGTGACAATAAGTTGTGGAGGGATGCGTTTCCTGCCTTCAATCTATCTCTCCCGGCAAGTGTCTTTCCGATACTCTGTCATGCTGATCAAATACGGCAGCAGTGAAGCAGTTTGGAGTAAAATTGGAGGTGTTCAATGCATGGACTAGGCAATTTAGGTGTTTTTTTTATGTTTTAAGTTTAATCACTGAACTACGCTAAGTAACACTCTAATTAATTAATGCGAACATGGCATTAATTGGATGTTATGCACTGAACCTTGCAGCACGATGATTGGATCCTTGATGAAGATACAAAGGCCCTTCATTTTCTTCAGGTATTGCACCTTGCACATTTTTATGGATCCAGTCTGTTGTATTTCGATATCTCACTATTATGTCCACATTTCATTGTTGTGACTTATTCCTAGTTTTACAATGTGCAATGCATGTCTTGTATGTTTGTAGTAAGTAATGCACTGGTCTCCGTTTGCTTGCCACCCATGCTTAGCATTACTAATACTGACATTGCACTTTCAAAGAAATATCCATACTACCAATAATTATCTATCTTTGTTTTGTTATCCTCAGAAGCTCTAACTTGTTGTATTTGAAATGCAGCCAGATCTGGTGGTTTTTACAGGTATACCCCCCTTCCCCTCTTCTGCTATTTCTGTATTACACTATTTGCTAATCTTGTTTTCGTTTGTGAAGTACATGCAATGCAATAAATTTTTGTCATCTCCTCTTTTTTCTCCTCTATCTGTGCCAGGTGATTATGGCAATGAGAATGTTCAACTTGTCAAAAGCATTTCAGATATTCAGTTTCCAAAGGCGGCGATTCTTGGCAATCATGATTGTTGGCGCACACACCAATTTTCAGAGAAGTATGAGTCATAGTTTCATTTAGAATAAAATATATAAAATAACTTTTCTTCGTTTTTTCTGAAATCTTGTTTACTTGGTAACTCAGGAAGGTTGATCTTGTCCGTCTTCAGCTGGAAAGGTAAGATCCTTTCATATGATATGAGTTGCATTTTAGGAGATCTTTTTGAAAGAACATGCAATGAATTAGTCGTCCAGGTTTGCAGAATTGCTGCATGTTCTTCAGTTGTACCATGACAATTTAACCACCATAAGACTTCTAGCTTTACTGCTAGGCCATTTCATTAGTTGTTTGTCTTTTGATTTTGACGCAAAGAAATAAGTTGGAATTATACTTAAGTTTAAGAGGGAGTGAGTTGTGTAAACTGTTGTTAGGAAACATTGACAAAAAGAATGATAACTATTTCTCAGTCAAATTCAGCTTAAGCTGTCGGCAATGCCCAACCAAGTTATAGAAGAAGCGCAGGATTAATCTGGTGGGGTAGCGGCAGTCTTCAGCAGACTATGATAATCTTTATGGAGGAAATTTGGTCAATAATCTTCTCTTTTCCTTTTTTCTTGTGTATGTATATCAGCCTTGGTGAGCAGCATGTGGGATATAAATGTTTGGATTTTCCAACAATAAAGCTGAGTGTTGTTGGCTGGCGACCATTTTCTTGTGGGGGTGATAGGTTATTTAGACCGAAGCTTCTCTCAAAACGGTTGGTAAGAGATGCACTAACAAAAAGATTCATATTTTTCTCAACTATTCTGTTAGGTATATCTTTGCTGTGAATTTGTTTCTACAAACAATCTTGTCCTTCTGTTCTGCTCTTTTTGATTATATGTAATTCTTCGACTGTAAGAGAGGGTAGCAGTAGTAAGCAGTAGAACGCTCTAGAATGCTGTAGGACCGACCTTGAACCCTCTATATAAGGAGAGGCACCCTATATGGAGGGAAGCAAGTTGCAAGCCAAGATGTAGTAGAAACCCTGTGTGCGTGTGTGTAGCAGTCGTTGCTGCAAAAGATAATAGAAAAGGAAGGCACCTGTTGCCTGAAACTGGTGTGCAGTGTGCTCATGCTAGTCCCTTGTTTTCTTCATTTGCTAGAGAGAACAGAGAGGGAAACACCTATCAGATATCTCACGTCAAGTAATATTGAATTGTTTATCTTGAAAAAGGTTTTTATTATACTTACTAGTAGATAAACATCAAGATGCCAAGCTTAAAGTCTGATAGTCTGTTCTAGATTAGGGAATTTCCGAGTTGTATCACCAGGCTAGTTTCCTATCATGTAACCCTCCATTCCGTATTATAACTTTATAAGCTGTTTAAGTTTTTTTAGAATTGGATGTATATAAACGTATTTAGTGTGTACATCCACTCATTTTGCTCCGTATGTAGTCCATATTGGAATATCTAAAACATCTTATAGTATGGAACAGAGGGAGTACTTGATTATTTGTGCTAGGCAGTAAAAATGAAGTGCAAAACTATTATTGTAGAAGTCGGTGACGCGGTCGAGGCAGTCGTAGAGGAGGGAGTCGATGCCGAAGATGTTGTCGAAGCCGATGAAGACGAGGCGCCGACCCGAGCTTGCCAGATCCGGAGACAAATCGGGGACGAAGGCACACACCGGTGTTGCCAGTATCGTGCGTGCAGGGGCAGGGACCACCGTGAACCATGCGCCAATGTCGGAGGGACTAGCAGAGGAGGCCTCCTAGACGGTTGCGGGGCGCAGAGTGACGAAGAGGGAGGTGCCGACGCAGTCCGCGGAATGTCGGAGTAGACGTAGTCGGGAACGGGGATGATGACGCTGGCGACGAGGTCGTGGTGGACGAAGACGTAGAAGGCGGCAAAGGCAGCGGTGAACTGTAGTGGTCATGCTGGACGCTTGGAGAAGATGTAGTCGGCAGGACCTGCGACTGCCTAAAGTGGCCTTGCAGGTTACCTGTAATACTGCAACGGCGGTACTCGAAGTAGACGAGGAAGAACCTGACGGCATGATGGAGACCATGCGCGTACGTTGGCGACCCGCGCAGTAGGAGCTGGCGCGGTGGGAGCCAAGGACGTCGGTGCGCGGGGACGGCGAAGAAGACTGCGTATAGCAACGCTACAGCCTGATGGGGGCGGCATAGCTGCATGGCGCAAGTTGGTGTAGCGGCTGGGTGTCACCGACAACGTACACTCCCAAGAAGGCGCGTTAGAAGCCATCAACATGGACCAAGGGCGATGCGGCGGCAGTCTATAGCTCGATTGGTGGTAGGAGCATGCTCGGGGACGTGCTTGACGTAGACAGCCACACGATCGGTTGATCAGGCTGACGGGACGCTTTACGCGCCATGGCAGGGATGATGACGCGCAGATCGGAGTCGATGGCGACGTTGTCGGTGAAGTTCTGGTCGATGACGACGAATTCTTTCACCGACACCCTTTTAAGTCTTATTGTCCTTTCCCTTGTTTTGTGTCCAGTGTTGTGTGTGTTATGTCCCCGTCACCGGCCCGGTCCGAAATGACCTAAGAACCCAAGTCAGTCTTGAATTTATTTGTGTATGAATAATATTTGTGGTAATCATAATTTGCACGTACATTTATATTTCAATTTGAGAACCCATTTAGCTGGATTGTAGATGAGCATACTTTGGTAGGCTGGCCCTTTGTTTTAATGGGCTTCTTATTATCTTAGACCTGCCTAGTTGTCCCGACCGAAAGAATAGGGTGGTCGGCACATTCATGTAGGTAACCCGCACTTAACTCAAAGGGTTTTGATGCTTGTAGGATCTTGATGATCTTCTTGCCAGTGTTGTCGTAATAGGCATAGAGGTATGTGGCTTTTGAATGCATACTCTGTAGGTCGAGAGATATTTCTGGACTTTCCAACCTTGTCGGTCTTTGAGACCGCGAAATCAGTCCATCTTATTAGCCACCGTTTCACAATAAAAAATCATGAAAACATATGATCTGCAATTTATGCTCAGTCTTAGCCACTGATAACACACCCATGTGTTGCCTAAAGTCCATAACAGAATATAGATCTACCTACATAGTTCATAGAAACATAAATTGACCAACGATATGACACTCTAAAACTAAGTACTCAAACACAATAATCATTCCCCTAGCCTTCATCATCGAAGAAGGCAATAATCTCTCGATGGATGTTGGCAGTGACTTGAACGGAAAAGACCCCATCTTTGCTTGTTCTGAGCATTCAGTTTGGCCCCGTCGACCAGCTCACATCCGTTGACCTGCTTCTGCTCCCCATCATGGATGCAATTTCTGAAGGGGTTGTTGCCCGCGAACATGCTGGGCTGCTCAATGAGCTCCGCCACCTCCCGCCAACTCATGCTCTAGGTCTTGCCTTTAAATGAACAAGCTCTTGTCAGCTTCTTGCCTGCAGCGCAGCTTATTCTGAAGAAGACCCATGGTGGTTCCAAATCTGCACTTAATACCAGCTGAATAAGAACAAGAACTGAAAAATCTACATGTGGAAGAAGGTACAGAAAACATGGCTTTATCATTGTAAGAACAGGCAAACTGTATCATGTATTCCGGTACAGTAAACATTGATAATTGACTTTTTGCATGTAAGCACAATTTGATTGACTTTGGGTGATCTCAAAACAAAAGATGAAAGAACAACACTCCCAGATTTTAATGATATATTCAGAGGATTGGGACAGGAGGCGCACACTCATATGACGAGCTGCTGCACCGAGAAACACAAGAACATAGTCAAGTTACATCAGAATGACACATCAAGGTCCTAGGCTACTGTTGAGCATTGCAGTTACCTTCTGTAGCATGTAACAATCAGTGATATGTCATCACCATTTATACTGTAGAGACATCTGCAAACACGGAAACACCAGAATGCATTACATCATGATAGCAAATCGAAGAATCAGGAGAGTATGCAACAACAGGTGACATGGCTAGTGAAGAAAGGCGGTAGCTTATGAAGCACTTTTTGTGTGTAGGGCTACAGAAATCAATTTTCCACCAAGTTGAGGCAGATATAACTATGAAAAATCGATTTATGCGGAGAACAAACCTGTAACGATGGCCAGCAGCCCACAATCGTTTTCTGCAGCACAAGGATGCAAGCCAAAACCGGAGAAAGTAACCTGTGAATAAGTAAAAATGAACAGACGGACGAAACGAAACAGTTTTTTTACAGTTCACAGTGGCATGTAATGCCTATATGCTGCAGCTCATACCTTTGTGTACAAGTAACTATTAAAACCTCTAGTTTGATTTAGAAAGGTTATCTTTTGCCCACCTCACTCACACTTTTTATTGGGCTACTACCAAAATAGAATTAGTGTGTCTTCCTTGCAGGACAAAATAAGAACAGGAAAGAGCAAGAAAATTCAGTGAATATTAAGAGGTATGACAACAATCTAAATTAGGTTGAATTGGCTTAGAAATCTTCGCTCAAACATTCAATGATGACCCAGGGAATATGCAAGAAAATTTGAAGTATGCCATCCTTTATTCTGGACCAATTTTGTTCTTTTCTTACACAAGCGGCTGCAGGAAAATTTAAAGTATGCCATCCTTTATTCTGGACCAATGTTTTCCTGGTTAGAGAATAAATAAAGTGATAGGGCCTCATACAACCACTCGCACAACTATAAATGCATTGCCCTTCCAAAGAATCTGAATGGGACCTTGGAAAAAACAGGACAAAGCAGTATATATTTTGTTGCGCATAGTATGTGAAGAAACCACTAACCCAGACCTGATAAATTATAGATGCATAAGTGTCTAGTTCACAGGCAATAAAGAGATGGAATATGGAAAAAATGGCAAATAATAAAGCAATTGCCTATAATGATCCATATTCCAGGGAGTAGTATATTCTTACCTTTATTGATGATCCCCATGGATATTCTGAGCCTCCTCAGTAGTAGCATTGTCAAACCACACTGCTCGACTCTCTGCTCCGACTCTGAAAACCCTCATCCCTGAATAAAGCAAACAAAGATATCAACAAAAACTGCCAACTCCAGTGTCACACCACGTGATATGTCCCTCTAAAACTCGACCAATCTTGGTGAGTATGAGATGCATACATACATAAGTATCCATATACATATGCATAATCCAGTGCTAGAATATGTCTGGCCTTACAGAAACACCATTCGTCTTAGCAAGCATCTCTAGATGCTACCAGCATTACATATCTCACTCCTGAAGAAGCTACAGGGACAGAGTAACCATCTACTTGCAATTTCAAATCCATTCTTCATAAATATTATACCACATGGCATACTAATGCGAAGGATCCGCTAGCAAGTTATTGATCATGAGTCATAGTGGTTCTAAAACACACAACACAATAAGAAAAAAAAATGAATTCAATGCAGCTAGCCACAAATAATAAGGAAACATGGCAGAATTAATTAACTACCATGCTGCAATGGAACATTAACTCAAAGCCAGAACAAACGAGGTGTAGACAGCAAGCTCACCAGGGTACGACACGATGAAACAAATGCCTACTAATCAAATCTTATTGAAGGGAAAGATGCTTGTTGACCTGGGACACCATAGAATATATGCAGTAACAAATGACCATAGAATATATGCAGTAACAAATGACCAAAGAGACTATTTAGTTTACTTTAACATCTATATTTACGCTCTCATGATGCCAGCTAAAATGGTTTTGGATCTCCTGAATCTTAGTCATTTTCTCTGTTACATAGACTTAACTGTCCACTTTTTCACTAATACAATGTTTAAAAGATACCAACAGCTGATAAAGAGAAGAGAGTAAGGCACCTCTGAAAAGAATAAAATATTCACACAGAGCCAGCAATAGCATATATCAGTGCAAATACGCAGCAACAGGTACATGGCCATGATAGCTTCTGAGGTAGACAGAGATATATTTTTCTATCACTCAAACAAAGCACATTTAATGGGTGGTCACAACAATTCCTTGAAGAAATAAAGACGCAGTTGCAACATCCGTGATATTATTATACAAAGTGCAAACTAATATCATATACACATGATACCAGTCGAATTACATCCATGTGTTAAAACCAAATTTAACAGATGCCAATTTTTTCAGTAATCCAAACACACGTGTGTTACCACAACAACAGATATTGGTCCACTGCAAATAGGATTATAGTAAGTAATTTAAGGTATGATGTAATGCGGCACTGAAATGATAGCCTTGGGGCAAAGGTCCTAGGCTAGCACAATCCTAGCTTGATGTAGGGGGCTTCCTTTTGGCAATATCCTATTTAGATATTTGGAACAACATGCGACCAGTCACCTATTCAGATACAGAGGGCATAGGCGCACAACACATTAACTACATGATTTAACTGCCCAGGAAGTTTTGCACACAACTTACAATAAATAACACCTAGAAATGAGATTAAAAAGGTGATAATACTGAATCTTTAACACAGTCAACACAAAACCGAGAACATGCTGAATCATAACTACTGTAGGTATGCAATCGCACAATTCCAAATAATTTCAATACAGTACAAAAGCGTCAACAATAATATATATGCAGGTTGTAAAATATTAATTAACTTGCTACAAATGGATTTAGTGCGAGCAGTCAAACTCATAGAAAACTTATATTCCAAGCTTTATCCAAAATAATGAGAAATAAACACTTTTCAGTCCACAGTCAGCAGAAGTTCAGTATTTGGATATTATGAACTAAATTCTTAATGCATACTAACAATATGCTTCTAGAAAGAATAGGAAATTAGTAAGCAAGTGTTAGTTTACTTACAGGAAATGATTTTAGATACAAATAATAATATGGTGCAAGAAGACTAAGGACGTATGTAGTTCCTGCAGGTCCACAACCAAAAACAATTAGGTAATCAAAGAAGGGACAAATCAAGTTGCAAGACAACAATAAGAAAAAAGGAAGAGGGGAGATTCTTTTTGGTACCTAGAGAATGTTGACCAGATATGCAATAGGCATAAAAAGCTTGTCAGCATATCTAGACAAACCAAGCTTATCACCAGGTCCGATCAAATCAACAGCAAAATCTTGGTGGCTAGTGAGCAACAGAACCCTGCCAAGAACCACAACAACGCAAGGGGCAGTGAAACCTGAAGTGCTCGTAAGAAACAGACAACCACGCCTCATCAAGCAAAAACCCTAGCACCAATTGACGAACTGAAGCAACTTCCTGCACAAAAGGAGCACCCATGAGAGATAGACCTCTTGTGGACCACACACAGACACAAAAACTGCAAGTGATGATTTTAAAGAAAAGATGACGGCACATAATGGACCTAAACAAACGAAAGAAATACTTAGCACACCAACTGTTGTAAAACATGATGACAATAGTAATGATTAACAGAGAACAACCAGTAGAATATGGCAAAACCATGGATGGTACATGGCAATCTCCCGCTGATGCTCGAGCCCAAGCTTCCGCGTAAAAGGGTAGGACGTTGCTGCATTATCAATAGGTGAAGTTCCAGGTACTATGCAACTTAAATCAATAGAGTGGTAGATATATAACAATTACAGGAGAGGACGATGTCCTAACCCAATGGGAAATATGTTCTGTTCCATTAGTCAAGCACTAAACGTTAAACGTTCATTTTTAATATAAAGGCTGTGTGCATCATCACGATGCAGAGGCCGGGACTACCCTTTTCTTAAAAAAAGTCAAGCACAATGTCCCTAGCAATCTCTACAGAACTATGAGGCCACCAAATTACACAACCAAAGCATATGAAAATATACCTGTAGCTTTAACCCGTAAAATATTAGCAAAATTTGGAGAAAACAAATCAAAATTCAAACTATATATTGGCAGCATTAAACATCTGCATACCGATCAAAATGAAAATACACCTGCATCTTTACGGTTGTCACCTTAATCTCAGCAATACCTTCTTTAAAAAGAGAACCAAGACTGGACATCTACATCACCCAAGTATATGAAGCCAAGAATTATGTATTTTTCCGAAGCACATGCAAATTCAATCTATCTACTTGCTGGATAGACATAAAAAAAACTTGGTCAGCGTGCACCTCTTACAATTATAGTAAGGAAATTAGCTAACAATTACTCTAGCAAACAGGAGCTGCATATAACGATAGGGTGCTAAATACTACAGCCTGATAATTAACTTCTGCGACAAACACACGTCCCTATTTAACATTTGAACATAAGCGAGCATGTTTTAACGGTGGCAGTTCTGTTATCCTAGAAGTGTCGGTCTGGTTAGATTTAATATCGAGGTCCGGGTTAAAACTGAAAACAGTGGAAATAAACTCGAATTCTAACACTCAATTCAGACTTTTGTCGAGGACAACATGGAGGCATCAATACAAAGTAATAGGTTAGGTTTTGCTTAGTAATAGATAGTTAAAGCAAGTTGGGCTGAGAAGAGAATACCTTACAGCGAAATTCATTCAGAGTAATAGCCAAACCAATATATTGCTTTCAGCACCCTCATATCAATAATGGCTTAGGTTTTGCTTAGTAATAGGTAGTTATAAGCAAGTTGGGCTGAGAAGAGAATACCTTACAGCGAAATTCATTCAGAGTAATAGCCAAACCAATATATTGCTTTCAGCACCCTCATATCAATAATGGCCGCCGCCTCGCAGCACGCTCCGCTTCGTTCCCACACTTTTTATCCTCGTTCACTATAGCAATCTGTAGCTACAAAATCAAGAAAACATATTTACCATTAAATGAATGTATCCTTACATAAATGCAAATAGGTGCCCAAATAAAAGTACACCAGCTATTGTACATAAGATTCAGACAACAATATCAAGAGAAATAAGCGGCTACGTTCAATAGCATGATAAATGAAGAGTCATTAGTATAACTTAAACTACCGGGGACCAAAAATCCATTATAAATCACTAACACACAAAGAGGAATCCATCAGAGAGGAACACACATATGAGGATGCCAAGCTCAGACAACCGGGCTTGCGGAAGCACCACTTTCAAATAAATTTAAATGGAAGATAGCATGATCTGAACAGTTTCTTACCTGCACATATCAAGTCACTGAACCTTGAGCATGGTCATCAAGCTAGGGCCGTTAAACCTGCCACACAGCAAATACAAAACAAAAAAAATCACTATTTGTAATAAATATTAGTACTGTGTGATGAGGTGAAGAGCACTCTCAAACCTGTAGTTCCCATTTGATGTATAACCAATATGATGTGCAGAAACTCAATATAACAAATCGTTTTTGAGATTAGTCCTGCAGTTTGGTATTACAGAAAAACAGTCAGGAGAGCATACAGTTTTGCTCAAGGTTCAAAAAAGCGGTAAGCGGTAAGCGAGCGGTGAGGCTCCGATTAGAGGAATTACTGCTTAAGCGAGCTTAAGCGTCGCTTAAGCGATTGTACGGATATGTACGGACAGAAAAAACATGAGCTATTTTCAGGCTATAAAACGTAGCCTAATAAGGCCCAGTCTGCTTTTTGTATAAAACATAGCCCAATAAGGCCCAGTAAGAAACCCTAGTTCTAAAATACCGCCTCCCTCCTATTCCTCCATCACGCCGCCTCTCTCCCTTGTTCTCTCTCTCTCCCTCATCATCTCCTTGCCGGTGCAGGTCGCCCCCCGCCGAAATCAGCCTTCACAACTCCTTTTCCACCGCCTCCATCCTTCTCCCCTGCAGCGCTGCCGCTTTTCCACTGCCGTATGACGGATTCCTCACCGGATGGCCAATTTGCCTCCATTTCTCCCCGAAATTTTCAGTCTTGCGCCACCCCAGCGCCTAATGGGCCGCTCAGGCCTAATCCTGAGCGTTAGCTGACCGATGCGCTCGCTTTCACGCTTAAGCGTGTCGAAGCGTACGCTTTTTTTAACGTTGGTTTTGCTGGATATAACGTTATAATACCATGTACATTGTATTATATGATACTTTTCTCTGAATAAAGAGAAAGATCCAAACTTGCACTACGATTTAGATCTGAAAATTTTATAACCATTATATGTGGAACATCAAGATTAAGGCCCAATCTTCTGTAGTACTTCTTATTTTTCTTCCATATATCTGACTGAAAAAAATAGAGATGAATGACAATCCTGCACCCCAATAGTTCAATTGGCATGAGAACAGACCATATTTCTTAGCAGATCGGGTAGTAACCTAGGTAATTTTTTTCCTATTCTTCATTCATAGCACACCAAGTTACAGTTAATAGCCTGACATTTTCAGATCCACAAACAAAACATATGAGAGCTAAGAGATCCTGCACCCCAATAGTTCAATTGGCATGAGAACAAACCATATTTCTTAGCAGATCCGGTAGTAACCTAGGTAATTTTTTTCCTATTCTTCATTCATAGCACACCAAGTAGCCTGGCATTTTCAGATCCACAAACAAAACATATGAGAGCTAAGAGAGCATTGCACATCACCTTGCTTGAGATGCGTACAGGAAGGAGTGGCTGGAGGTTCGCTCCAGGAGGATGGAAGCCGGAGGACCTTCACGCGGCCAGGGACACGCTGGTGGAGGTCGAACTCCTCGCGTGCTCCGCCGCTGCGTCGTCGCCGCTGACTGCTGAGAGAGAGGACGTGAGACGGGAGAGAGAAAATCAGAGGTGGAGCTGGCCGTGGATGCGTACCAGAAAAAAAAAGAGATAGAAACCTGGGATTTGTTCGTGCTGCTGACCGCGGATGCTCCCCGCTCCCCAGGCAGCTGTGATGCTAGCTGCCGTCCTTCCCGACGAACCGGCGCAGAGCACCGCTCCTCCGAGGCGCTCTCACGGCCACGCCTCCTTCCTTCCATTTGGATGCAAGCCCCGATCCCGTCCACCACCGGCGGCGCCCTCCTGGAAGCCGACCTGCGCAACACAAGGAGGGGCGGTGAGAGGTGGAGGCGGGCGCACAGGAGGCGGCGAGCGTGATGGGGATGGGCGGCGGAAGCAGGAGAGGCGGCGGAGAGACGAGCGGGGATTGGGGAAGGAGACGCGAGAGCCGATTGGCGTTAGGGTTTCACCGCGGGCGTCAGTTTTGTCTCGCCCCTTCGCGCGGTGAAGAGACGAGAAGAGACGAGCATCTAAGGGCAGGAGGTGAAACAACGAGACGTTTTAACCCAATCGGACGAAGCTGCTTCATCTGTCGACGTGGATGGGGGCAAACATAGGGGGTGGCTCAGGAGCTTTATAGAAGTAATGGGCGAGTATATATAGGCATACAGAATTGGAGGGCAAGAAGCCGCTCCTAGAGATAAGGTAGGAGATGGATTACAAATCCTAAACTACCAAATACAAGTACGCTAATTTTATCTCTAACAATTATGACCTCATCCTTGTCCACCAGTGCCCTACATAATGTTTCTTATAAGGATCTAAGGGTAATATGTTGTATGTCATAATCTCAAATCCTCTTAGGAAAATAAGTACATCAGATCAGATATATAGAGTAATTGGTTGCTTAGTTGGTTTTTGTTATGGAACTTGCTTATTAGTCCGCGTTCTTTGAATCCTAAGATTAATACAGCCAAGCCTCCAAAAGTTTCACGAAAACGATCTTCACCTCTTGCTTTTGCCCATTATGATGACACTACAGAGATGGTAAGATTTCACATGATAATAGAACCACCTACTGGCATTTGGTGGTGCTGCCATTCTGGAAACTTTTTAGCTTCATCTTCTAAAAGAAGTATATCACAGACCATTTTTGCTTTTGTCACCCTCTTCTATAGAACTTATGCTGTTGTTCATAAGTCATAACTGTAACTTATAATCCATGACCTCTCATTGGTTGTGCGATCATCGTGTAGGTACGGTGTTGATGATATGGCAGGAAGTGCAAAGAAGATATACGATGCTGCCACAGCTGCACCAGAGGAGCATTCTGTCATACTACTCACACATAATGGACCAACAGGTCTTCTGAACATTCGAATAACCAAGTTGTACAGATATCTTATGGAACTCATCACTAACATGTTTTATCTCCTAACAAGCCTACCTTTAATCATGGCTACGCAGGTCTAGGTTCAAGAATGGATGATATCTGCGGGCGGGATTGGGTAGCTGGTGGTGGTGATCATGGTGACCCAGGTCTTATACTATTCATGACGGTACTCTCCCCTATAGTTACCCCTTTCTGAAGCAGTTGCTTTATATGGCAACCTCCACAGATCTGGAACAAGCGATATCTGACCTGCAAAGGGAAACCGGTGTTTCAATCCCGCTTGTCGTGTTCGGGCACATGCACAAGAGCCTAGCCTATGGGGAAGGCCTCAGGAAGATGATCGCCTTCGGGGCCAACCGGACCATATATCTAAATGGAGCGGTTGTGCCTAGGGTGAAACAGGTGGCAGAAAGCAGCCCTGTTGTGATCTCCACTAGCGAAAAAGACGGGCTCCAAGGATCAGGATCCATGGCACCCACGTCACGGGCGTTCACCACTGTCGACCTCTTTGATGGTGCCGTCGAGAAAATCTCTGAGGTGTGGGTGCTGGTGAGTGACGCCGGGGCTGAGCTTGAGGAGGAGACTGTCCTGTACAAGCGTCCACGTGAGCACATGTGACGTCTAGACTTGCACGAAGAATGGTGAACATGGTATTATATGTAAGTGTGCTGTGGCGATGCTGATGAAGCTTTAAAAAAGAGTACAGGCTGCCTTGTCGTATGAGGTTTAGGGCGACCTAATGTGATTAGGATGTTGTTATTCCCATGCTTTCTTTCTTGAACGTATTGTTGGGGCTTGGGATAGTGACACGGGAAATTCAGCTTGACAAAGTAACTTGTTGCAGAGTAAAAACAATAGCACTTATGAGATAAATATATAGTTAAGAAATCTA
The DNA here is from genome assembly GCA_947311845.1 of Poa pratensis. Taxonomy (NCBI): domain Eukaryota; kingdom Viridiplantae; phylum Streptophyta; class Magnoliopsida; order Poales; family Poaceae; genus Poa; species Poa pratensis. Next base: position 13,241,757 of record CAMZMU010000069.1, on the reverse strand, counting down.
CTCCGTGGTAAATTGATTATGATTATCTGTTGGACCCACAACTCCCTACTAAGTAATCTACCTATCTGTAATTTCAGTCCCAGATACTATCACACTGGGTATTTCCAATGAATCCTGCATTGAGTGTTGTAGTACCTTCTGGTTCCATTTGTTTTTTTTCCTTTTAGGAAAGCACATCTGCATTTTGGAAGAGGATGAACAACTCGCAGTACCTTTTCAGGAAATGTTGAATGTTGGCTTGGCCCCTTGTGCACGTGAAACTAGCAGTGGCAATTCATATCAAGTTATCAACCATGCCGAACATGTTTTCTTCTGGATTCAGGTTCGTTTTAGCTTCTTACGTTATTGCGCTAACATACTTCATTCGGAAGTGCTGTTTTGAGTTGAGTGATGTGAACTTGTGAAGTCCCACATCACTGAAATGCTATGGGAGTTTGCCAGGAAGGAAGTACTATAAGGAAAACCCAGAACCATAAATGGTGCATGCTTTGTGTTTTAAAACATATGAGATGCTGTTTTCATCTTTCTAGTGTTCATGGCACGTTGACACTGGCAATTCATTCCCTGAATATCACATTCTGGTTTCGCATGGGCGTACATGTCTTGGTCCCGACTTACTTATCTGATTTTCAATTTGAGTTTGCACATCCACAGCTTAAGGTATGCAACATTGATACGGAGCAGTTCTTATCACATTTATGTAAATTGTGCATTTAACATTGATACCAAGTTCACTCTTTTGATATTATGTTCTTCCTACTGACCTTCCTAGACTACGTCAGACTGTCTCTCATGCAAATATTGCAAACTATCATTTGAAATTTGGATCTCCAGCATAAAAGTGAAGAAAAGAACTTGTTAGACTTAGGTTTCTTTGGTTATTTGATAAACCATCACAGATAACCATGCGAGCGTTGAAGTGTGGAAAACAATATAGGTTGTGATTATACCTTTACCATAAGTGACATGGATGTGTCTCGGTATCTCTATGGCTCAACAATAACAACAAAACCTTTCATTTCCAAGCAAGTTATTTCCAAGCAAGTTGGGCTAGGCTAGAGGTGAAACCCACAAGATATCGAAACTAACTCATGGTTCTGGCACATGGATAGCTAGTTTCCACGCACCCTGTCCATGACTAGTTCTTTGGTGATATTCCAATCCTTTAGATCTCTCTTAACAGGCTCTTCCCATGTCAAGTTTGGTCTACCACGACCCCTCTTAACATTCTCATCACGCTTTATCCGTCCGCTATGCACTGGCGCTTCCGGAGGCTTGCGTTGTATATGCCCAAACATCTTAGACGATGTTGGACAAGCTTCTTTTTTCTTTCTTTCGAGAAAACGCAAAAGCTTTGCGTTTTATTTCATTGAAAATCGGAGCTACCCCAACTCTCTCTCGTATATCATCATTCCGACCCGGTCCTTTCTTGTGTGGCCACATATCCATCTCAACATGCGCATCTCTGCTACATCTAACTGTTGGATATGTCGCCTCTTGGTTAGCCAACATTCTGCGCCATACAACATCGCAGGTCGAATCGCCATCCTATAGAACCTGTCTTTTAGCTTTTGTGGTACTCTCTTGTCACAGAGGATGCTAGAAGCTTGGCGCCACTTCATCCAACCAGTTTTGATTCGATAACTCACATCTTCATCGATATCACCATCTTTTGGAGCATAGACCCCAAATATCGGAAGGTGTCTTTCTCAGGTACCACCTGTACATCAAGTCTAACCTCTCACTCCTCGTGCCTAGTAGTACTGAAACTGCACCTCATGTACTTAGTTTTAGTTCTACTAAGCCTAAAACCTTTCGACTCTGGAGTCCGCCTCCACAGCTCTAACTTTCTATTAACCCCCGCCCGGCTATCGTCGACTAGCACCACATCATCCGCAAAGAGCATACACCATGGGATATCTCCTTGCATATCCTTATGACCTCATCCATCACCAAAGTAAAAAGATAAGGGCTCAAAGCTAACCCCTGGCGCAGTCCTATTTTAATTGGAAAGCCATCGGTGTCGTCATCACTTGTTCGAACACTTGTCACAACATTATCATACATATCCTTAATGAGGGTAATGTATTTTGTTGGGACTGTGTTTCTCCAAGGCCCACCACATGACATTCTGTGGTATCTTATCATACGCCTTCTTCAAGTCAATGAACACCATATGAAGGTCCTTCTTTTGCTCCTGTATCTCTCCATAAGTTGTCGTACCAAGAAGATGGATTCCATGGTAGACCTACCAGGCATGAAACCAAATTGATTTTTGGTCACGCTTGTCAATCTTATTAAGCGGTGCTTAATGACTCTCTCCTATAGCTTCACTGTATGGCTCATCAACTTGATTTCACGATAATTAGTGCAACTTTGGACACCCCACTTGTTCTTAAAGATCGGCACTCCGCCTCCATTCTTCGGGCATCTTGTTTGACTGAAAAATGAGGTTGAAAAACTTAGTAAGCCATACTATCGCTACGTCTCCAAGGCCTCTCCACACCTCAATGGGGATACCATCAGGGCCCATTGCCTTGTCTCCTTTCATCCTCTTCAAAGACTCCTTAACCTCAGCCTCTTGGATATGCCGTACAAAGCGTCTGCTGGTATCATCCGAGGAGTCGTCAAGCTCAATGGTAGAGTTCTCATTCTCTCCATTGAACAGGTTATCGAAGTACTCTCGCCATCTACGTTTGATCTCTTCATCTTTCACAAGAAGTTGATCCGCTCCGTCCTTTATGCATTTGACTTGGTTGACATCCCTCGTCTTCCTCTCCCTAATCTTGGCCATCTTATAGATGTCCCTTTCGCCTTCCTTTGTGCTTAGACGTTGGTAGAGGTCCTCATACGCCCGACCCCTTGCCTCGCTCACCGCTCGCTTTGCGGGTTTCTTTGCCCCTTGTACTTCTCCATGTTGGCTGCGCTCATGTCCAGATATAAGGTATCTGTATGCCTAATCTGTCAAAAGAGAAGAACAAGAAATGTGTATGATTTGTGACCTAAAGCATATCAGTTGTCCAAAACGCTCCAGATCAAGAATCTTTCTCCAAAAATATGATGTGGTTGTTGAATGAAGTAGATTTTATCTTGCACTCTCTGACTGTAATGTTTACTCTGCTTATATTTGTTTTTATGCATTTTTGTAATGCTTACTGTGAGGCAAAAGCCCCACAGTTTCAATTTTATTTCACCTCAAAATTATATATGTACAAGGATACAAGAAATATTTACAAACCTATACAAGATCTAAGAATAATCCAGATGTTGAATTTGCCAGAGAGTGTTGAGTTAAACCTATACACATGTTAGGTAATGTCATGGATGGAATTTTAGCGCCAGGCTGCAAAGGAAGACCTAACATGTTGAAAAATCTTCGCATTTCTAATCCTCCAAATATACCAGCAAGCCAAGAATACTCTCTTGCAGCTTTAACCACCTGATAAATGTCATTTTCCTGCTCCCAGTCCACCTGAAGATAAGCCCATCCTTCTAGTGAAATTACAGGTTAAAAATAAGTGCTATCTATCCTCATAAACTCTTCCTGGTCATCTTTCCTTCATTTCTTATTGCAATCCTATAAGCCTGGAAGCATGTGGATACTGTTCATTTGAAAGCATAAGGTTTGTGGTAGTAAATTCTAAATCTTCTGATTTTGTAATCTTGGATACAGTAGTGCTGTCCATCACATGAGCTAGATGATACTCCAAGATGCTGTAGTTGTGAATGAATGGATATATATTCTGTTATCGTGTTTGGTTGTAGATATTTGATCTTGTGCATACTTTGATAAAGTTGCCGACTTATCAGCCATTCCATACAGTTCATTTACTTGTCTGTCAAAGCAGCCAATATATGTATTCTTAGATGATGATAGTGGTCATAAGCTACTAAGTTCCGCTTCGAGTCAATGCCTTGACAATGCAGTGATGGCACACAAGTTCAAGCTTATCATCTATACTACTATTAAAAGAGCAAACTTGTGTTGATACATTAAATCTGAGCCCTTCAATATTTGACCAACGGTTCAGATTGTTTCAATGTTTGACAACTCAACACATCTTTTCGTTTTCTGGTAATTACAAGGATTTTGCCACCGCTTAAAAATGGTTCACCATCGCCTATAATCGAGCGCCGCCGCCGCTGGAATAGCTCTCACGCGCCACTTCGCCTGGAATCGAGCGTCGCCGCCCCTGGAATAGCTCTCACGCGCCACTTCGCCTGGAATCGAGCGCCGCCGCCCCTGGAATCACGCCGCCTCTGGTCGGAATCGTGTCGTAGCCGCCCAGATTCGACTCTCCCTACCTGGATTTGCCTTTCCGCCACCTGGAGTCTCCTCCACGCTCGTCCGTCGCCAGCAACTAGGTACTCTGCCCGACCTTCTTACTCTGCGCTGCTGCTGTGCTATAAGGTTGCTCCGCTGCCTCCGCTGGATTGCCTGCTGATGTCCTCGCGTTGCTGCTGTGTTTTGCTAGGAGTGAGATGCCAACATGTCATGGTAGATTCAGTTCTGCAAGTAGTAGTAGCTCCAGCCTGCATCTTGTACACGGTAGATGCAGACATTCAGTGCTGCAAGTAAATTGGTAATTGGTGCATGCTGGACATGTTTACTGTGGAGCTGACAAATTCTACTTTGCTTCGATGTGCTTTCCTGTTAAAATAAGTAGCCAAATCGAATCTCATCTGAAGCTGGAAGTAGCTTTGATTAACTTGTTAGTATGCTACGAATTGTGTTAATTTTGCAATGTTTAAATTCATGTTTTATTAGTTCATTGTTCATTTTCATCTCTAAAAGATCAAAAAAAAAAAAAAGAAGGGAGTGGCGCGGCCGTGGTGTCCTATTTTCGGGTACAGTCGTGTCTTATTATAAGGCATCTGGAAAAGTAAAAACAACGGTGACCTTAAAAATCAAAACATGTGTCCTTTAACCAAAGACTGGTGCTCTAAACATTTTTTTTGTTTCCTTTCGACTCCTATATGCTCATGTTACTGCTACCTACAACTTATTTTTGAAAGAAGGGTGTTCAAATGTAATGCTGGTCCAACAAAATTAATGGTAGTTGATATATTACTTTTGTGAAAGGCATGGTCTAAAATGTGGTGGAATATAAGTGTTACTTATTGCAATAGCATGGACAAACACCGAAAGGACACAAGGGAAAAAATACAAGGCAAGATATACTTACACATGTAGGCAAAGAGCTAATTCAGATTTCTCTGATTTATCGGCCTGTACATTTGTACTGCGAGAGGAGGACGTCAGTGCTGTGGAGCCAACTGATGCACAGTCGCCACGACCGCCGATTCGGTGAAAATGAGGCCCTGCGTCTCCGAGCGCTAGGATGCTAGCGAGCATGCCGAGCTCAAGCGCATTCTTAGGCTCTTCGGCGATCGGAGATGGAGGCCGGTGAAGGAGGTAGGACGTTGTTACCCATGCTTGGCTTGGCTGTTCCAACTGATATTGTTTATCTAGCCAAATTCCTTTGCTAAACCCAGTTTTTTTTACATGTCCATGTTATTTTGTGTAATATGTAAATCAAATGGGGCTAACTGCTACTACAATGGGGAACAAATAAAAACTATACATGGTCTATGTATTTTTCTTTCAATTAATCATAATTGATTATATTATTTATTTTGACAGGTTATTATGCTCTTCACATATGTTTCACAAGCGATCAAAAGATAAGTTATATCAACAGTCCCGAAAAATAACAAACACCCTCTTCCTATATCGCCATGCTAAGTGGAATGAGACAGTGGAGTACTTCACGGGACATATTTGATCTGATTTCAATTTTGTATTATGAAACAAATTTAACTGGCTTGGTAAAATAACTTAATGAAACAAATATAAATTCAAAGACATATTTATATTATAATAAATCATGAGACGTGCGTTGCACGTACATGGCCACTAGTATGTTGAAATACAAAAACTTAGTGAATGTCTGAATATAAAAATGGAACAGTATAAGGTTCCCACTTTCACTATACAGGTAGACTGTATTTTGATAATGCTGAAATGAAGACATGGAAGGACAGTAGACTGTATTTTGATAATGCTGAACTGAACAAGCATAGTTCCCCACTTTCACTATACCGGTAGGTGTAATTATAGTGTTTTCTGTGGGAACCAGGTCATCACGATCACTTTTTTTTAGAGCTGACTGCCAGCATGGTGAGAACTACCGCTCCAAACACAAGATGAATGGTCATTCTTCATTTAAGCCAAGTCCAACTCCACTTTTATTGATCTACTGGTTCAGACTGGTAATGATATAATTATTTTGACATTGAGAAGGCCGAGAGTGTTGTCAAGAAGGAATATGAATGCATGGAGGTACTCTAGGCTTGGAACATACTGAGAAACGTCGCGCGGCCCTGTTTCCTGGGCTATAGCATACTCGCGCCGGCTGAAGGAGCCACCCAGTGTGCCGGCCTATTTTGGCGTTTTTTCTGTGTTGTCTTTTGATTTCTGCTTTGTGTTTCTTTTTTGTTTTTTTCTGCTTCCATTTCATTTATTTTCTATTTTCGAAAATTGTTCAGATTTTGAAAAAAGTTTTAGATTTGAAAATTATTCAGATTTGAAAAATTGTTCAGACTTGAAAAAATGTTCGGATATGAAAAAATGTTAAGATTTTGAATATGTTCGACTTCAACAATTGTTCAAATTTAAAAAAATTCAAACTAAAAAAGTTCAGATTTCGAACAACCTTTGAGATTTTAAAAAATGTTCAAACTAAAAAATTGTTCAAATTTAAATTTGTTTCAAATTTTATAAAAATATTTAAACTTAAAAACTTTCAGATTTGAAATGTCTTCAGATTTAAAAATATAAAAATTAAAGAACTGATTTGAAAACGCAAAAGCAGGAAAACACTCGGAAATCCATAACGGGTAGCAGGTGTAGATGCACCCACTGCACAAAAAATAAATTTGAAAATATCAAAAATTCAAAATAAAAATTTCGGACATACTTCAAGACATTTTATGTTAGCACAAAAAGTTACGTGACAAAAAAACTTTTTTTTGACCTGTGCAAAAAAGACCAATTCAAACGCTCCAAAATGATTTTATACGAGACTTTTTTTGTCTTTTTTATACAGCCACAAAAATTGTCTTTTCTCCACGACATTTTTTGTGCTAACACAAATATTTTAATGTGTATCCGAATTTTTTCTATAATTTTTTGACATTTTCAAAAAACATTAAAAATGTTTTACATAATAAGTGCATCTGCACCTACTACTCAAAACGCCGCCTCTGAAAACACTATTCTTTCTTATTTTGCTAACTTTTAGAGTGGCCCATGAAATTGCTTTAGGCGGCCGGGGCGAATCGCACCTGCGATCCGAGCATGGCCTGGGCGTGGGTGGCCGGATTACAAGGCCCGTCACGTGAACTCAGGATGGCTGCTACAAATTTTGGGGCCCTGATCCGTTGTACAGGTTGCACGCCAAAGGCTCGGCCCAATGGGAAATGAATATTTTCCATTCAGCCGTGAATTTATGGAAGATAGAACACGGAGCTAAGGTGGACATGAAGCTCGAGGCTCGAGGCTCGGCTCGGCTCGGCTCGAAGGTCGGACAAGTCAAGACTAAACCTTCCGGGCAAGGCTCGAACCTCGACAAGCCGGTTCGGTGAAACTCGCAAGCCGGTTCGAAGGGACGATGAAATACAAAATTTTAACATGGGATTTGCTAAAAATGTAACATTATAATCAACAATAGAGGATGAATATATCATAACATAGTCTACCTGCACTTAGTCAAACAGAGAGAGAGTCATACGTCACAAACACATGAACTTAGTCGCCATTCATACATCACAAACGCAAATTGACCACTTGCATTCACTAACCTTCAAGCTAATTGCAACAAACTGACCATTCAGTAACTTTCAAGCTAATTGCAACAAACAGTCCATCCTGAGCAGAGAAAAAAATCTGGAGCAGTTGTGCTAGTTGAGGTCGGCCATGGTGGTCGTGCAAACAGAGAAAAAAATATGGAGTAGTTCGTGCTAGTGACTAGTGTCATTGCGAACAGAGGAAAAATAGAGAAGAAAATCAATTCCTTCAAAAGAAAGAAAGAATCCGTGGGGAAGAGATCAAGAGAAGTACGCGAGCATCCTGTACTCTGCTGTACACGGATGGCGAGCGGCGGAGCGCAGACAGCCCGGCGCTAATTGCATCCGTGCGCATCTCAGGCATGGAAAAAAATAGCGCGCTATAGCGCCGCTATAGCTAATAGCTCGGCGCTGGAGCAATGGTGGTCTGCGCAGCGGTTGGGTAGAAGTGCGAAGGGGAAGAAGGAGTTTGACACTATGGTCTGCACTGGAGCATGGTTTTATGGAAACAACGAAACGCGCGCGCGTTCGGTAACGCACAGGCTCAGTTTCAGCCCAACAGGGTAGCGGCCCTTATCGCCGACGAGTTTGCGCTGCTGAAGGCTGTAAAAAGGAGAGGCGCTGGAGTTCAAACTGATGCCGCGAGAAGTTAGCCTAGGTTTTACTTCTGGATGTAAAAGAGTCTATCTCTCAGCCCTCTGATTTCTTTGTACGCAAGGAATTCAAGGCTTGTAAGATCTTTCTGCCTTCTATAAAAGTACGGTACGCATTCGCGTACTCTCTAAAAAAGAATTGTCCGCTAAATATCATGTACAATGTCTCGCTAATAGCACGTTATAGCGCGATATAGCACGCTAATAGCATATTTTAAGGCCGGCGCTATTTTTCTGTAGCGCGCTATTTTTTTCCTATCTCAGGGGACTAGGAGAAGCAAATGGGGGCGTTGGCCGGATGGCGGGAGACTGATTCAGTGCTAGCTGGAGGTCCGCAGGTAGGCCGGTCGACGGAGCCCTGCTTCTGTCGGAAAGCCGGCGGCGCCGCTAGAAGCACGGCGACGGCGCCACGCGCATCTACGAGGGAGCAGGCGAGCAGCTACGGGAGGAGCAGGGGGCAGGGAGTAGGGGGAGGCGGGGAGCCATGGGTGAATGTGGTGTGGAAGTGCGGCGGCCGGCGGGAGGGCCGCGTCGGTGGTGTGGCTGGTGGCGGCCGGCGGCGGGGCTAAACATTGAAATCGCACGAGCAGGATGCGGGGACGGGTCAAGGAACTGATTCAGAAATTCAGGCATATTAAAAAAACAAATCGGTGGTGTGGCTCGCAAGCCGTCCGAGCCGAGCCGCGAGCCCAACTTCTAGGGAAATTTAAGAGGCAAGCCGAGCCTGGCTCAGCTCGAGATTTCATGAGCCTGGTCGAGCCATTCCACCCCTACACGGAGCACTGTGTTGTGCATGAAATGGTTCATACATTGCAGTTGTGCGGTTGTAATCTTTTGTATCAAAGAAGAAGTACACAACAGTCGCAACATTGCAAAATATAAATCATTGCCATTCTGCGGTTACTGCCGGTTTCCGTAAAATAACCACGCGTTGTATGGTTTTTGGGTCTGATTTCCCTAATTAGTTGGATCAATTTTCTATAATGGAATGCGGGAACTCCCCCACTGACGAGGTTCCGTAAAAAAAAAATCATTCCATATATATTGTATGGTTGCTTAGGCTCCGTTTGGGAACTCCGTTTTTTGTAAACCATAGTATTTAAAAACTGAATTATTCAAGTGCATGGCAAAGACATACTGCAGTTTTCTGATACCACAGTATTTCACAGTTTCTGCTCGGCTGCATGTACGAGCTAGTATTAAATTATAGACACCACTAAGATCTTGCACAACGAAGATCTCCATGCATCACTGATCAAGAGATCCTCATGAGATTCACCAGTACACGATACACTGTAGACGCTAGCCTGTAAATTGTAATAGCCGGTGCACTTCCTGCCAGCAGCATGCTTCACCTCAAATAGCCCAAACATCTAGGCGTGGTGTGTTCTTCATTCACAAGGCAGGCCGGCAGATTCTGGAACAAATGGTTAACCTAGCTACTGTTTGTACTCCTGGATCAGAAGCGTAGCGATCCACTCCATGATCCTGTTCTACGTACGCATACAGCCAATAACTAAAACAAGACTGGTCCATGCGCCAAAGAGATCGAGTGAGAGCCTATGTAGAGTATGATCTGAAGCATTTAAGATGCAGCTAGTATTACGAACAAATGCTACTGGTTAACCTAGCCTCTGAGATTCTTCACAAGCACAAAATTACCATTCACGCTGGCATTTTTGACAATTTTAGAGGCTCTGAGATTACAAAATACCATTTTAAATGGCTTATTCCGAATGACTTAGCAGTTTTTGTATTTCACATTCTCACGTAGGCCAAAGTGAATGGCATGACTACGTGTTGAAAACGCCTTTTTGTGTGGTATTTTCTTAAATGGGCAAAAGATTTGCCTGTATATTGATAAATTAGAAAATAGTTGGCCAGTTTATAAGTGAAACTGGCCAAAAATCGATACAAACACAAAACACACCACGCTGGCCCCGAGGCCACGCCCTGACACGAGTCGACACCGGAGGCGAACATCCGGAGCGCCCCTTCGACATCCACGTCGGCCTCAACGTAACACGGCGGAGGTGAAGGACCGGAACCGCCGTTTTGACATCCATGCCGGCCGCCGCGTACCGGCAAGGCGACGACGAATAACGAGCAACGCGGAACAGACGAGAAGGCAAAACATATACATGGGGGACCCGACGCTAATTGCATCCGTGCGCATCTCAGGCATGGAAAAAAATAGCGCGCTACCGCTATAGCTAATAGCTCAGCGCTGGAGCAATGGTGGTCTGCGCAGCGGTTGGGTAGAAGTGCGAAGGGGAAGAAGGAGTTTGACACTATGGTCTGCACTGGAGCATGGTTTCTGTGGAAACAACGAAACACGCGTGCGTTCGGTAACGCACAGGCTCAGTTTCAGCCCAACAGGGTAGTGGCCCTTATCGCCGACGAGTTTGCGCTGCTCAAGGCTGTAAAAAGGAGAGGCGCTGGAGTTCAAACTGATGCCGCGAGAAGTTAGCCTAAGTTTTACTTCTGGATGTAAAAGAGTCTATCTCTCAGCCCTCTGATTTCTTTGTACGCAAGGAGGCTTGTAAGATCTTTCTGCCTTCTATAAAAGTACGGTACGCATTCGCGTACTCTCTAAAAAAAGAGTTGTCTCGCTAAATAAATCATGTACAAGCTCTCACTAATAGCACGTTATAGCGCGATATAGCACGCTAATAGCATATTTTAAGGCCTGCGCTATTTTTCTGTAGCGCGCTATTTTTTTCCTATCTCAGGGGACTAGGAGAAGCAAATGGGGGCGTTGGCCGGATGGCGGGAGACTGATTCAGTGCTAGCTGGAGGTCCGCAGGTAGGCCGGTCGACGGAGCCCTGCTTCTGCCAGAAAGCCAGCGGCTGCCGCTAGAAGCACGGCGACGGCGCCACGTGCATCTACGAGAGGAGAAGGCGAGCAGCTACGGGAGGAGCAGGGGGCAGGGAGAAGGGGGAGGCGGGGAGCCATGGGCGAATGTGGTGCGGAAGTGCGGCGGCCGGCGGGAGGCAGCCGCGTCGGTGGTATGGCTGGTGGCGGCCGGCGGCCGGCGGCGGGGCTAAACATAGAAATCGCACGAGCAGGACGCGGGGACGGGGTCAAGGAACTGACTCAGAAATTCAGGCATATTAAAAAAACAAATCGGTGGTGTGGCTCGCAAGCCGGCCGAGCCGAGCCGCGAGCTCAACTTCTAGGGAAATTTAAGAGGCAAGCCGAGCCTGGCTCAGCTCGAGATTTCATGAGCCTGGTCGAGCCATTCCACCCCTACACGGAGCACTGTGTTGTGCATGAAATGGTTCATACATTGCAGTTGTGCGGTTGTAATCTTTTGTATCAAAGAAGAAGTACACAACAGTCGCAACATTGCAAAATATAAATCATTGCCATTCTGCGGTTTCTGCCGGTTTCCGTAAAATAATCACGCGTTGTATGGTTTTTGGGTCTGGTTTCCCTAATTAGCTGGGTCAATTCTCTTCTTCTATAATGGAATGCGGGAACTCCCCCACTGACGAGGTTCCATAAAAAAAAATCATTCCATATATATTGTAATGGTTGCTTAGGCTCCGTTTGGGAACTCCGTTTTTTGTAAACCATAGTATTTAAAAACTGAATTATTCAATGCATGGCAAAGACATACTGCAGTTTTCTGATACCACAGTATTTCACAGTTTCTGCTCGGCTGCATGTACGAGCTAGTATTAAATTATAGACACCACTAAGATCTTGCACAACGAAGATCTCCATGCATCACTGATCAAGAGATCCTCATGAGATTCACCAGTACACGATACACTGTAGACGCTAGCCTGTAAATTGTAATAGCCGGTGCACTTCCTGCCAGCAGCATGCTTCACCTCAAATAGCCCAAACATCTAGGCGTGGTGTGTTCTTCATTCACAAGGCAGGCCGGCAGATTCTGGAACAAATGGTTAACCTAGCTACTGTTTGTACTCCTGGATCAGAAGCGTAGCGATCCAATCCATGATCCTGTTCTACGTACGCATACAGCCAATAACTAAAACAAGACTGGTCCATGCGCCAAAGAGATCGAGTGAGAGCCTATGTAGAGTATGATCTGAAGCATTTAAGATGCAGCTAGTATTACGAACAAATGCTACTGGTTAACCTAGCCTCTGAGATTCTTCACAAGCACAAAATTACCATTCACGCTGGCATTTTTGACAATTTTAGAGGCTCTGAGATTACAAAATACCATTTTAAATGGCTTATTCCGAATGACTTAGCAGTTTTTGTATTTCACATTCTCACGTAGGCCAAAGTGAATGGCATGACTACGTGTTGAAAACGCCTTTTTGTGTGGTGTTTTCTTAAATGGGCAAAAGATTTGCCTGTTTATTGATAAAGTAGAAAATAGTTGGCCAGTTTATAAGTGAAAATGGCCAAAAATCGATACAAACACAAAACACACCACGCTGGCCCCGAGTCCATGCCCTGACATGAGTCGACACCGGAGGCGAACATCCAGAGTGCCCCTCCGACATCCACGTCAGGCTCAACGTAACACGGCGGAGGTGAAGGACCGGAACCGCCGTTTCGACATCCATGCCGGCCGCCGCGTACCGGCAAGGCGACGACGAATAGCGAGCAACGCCGAACAGACGAGAAGGCAAAGCATATACATGGGGGAAGGACTTCACAACGATGCCTCCAACGAGGGCAGCGACGATAGAGAGCGCCGGCATCGGCCAAGGCCGGTGCAGGGTTTTCCCCCGAAGTCGCGTTCTCCTGTCCACCGTAACCGAGGCTGCCAACAAGTGATGGATCTGGTGTTTCCCTTAGAAAAGTCCGGGCGGAGGAGGGAGAGGACCTTCAAAACGAACGCGCGCCAAATGGCGTCCTGCCTTGCAGCCAAGACCAATCTGTGTGGAACGGTTAGTTGATATGTCAGTCCGCCACGCACGTTGGTAAACGGAGTCCGCGTGGATTGATCGCCCCCGGCTCTGGGAGCTAGCTGGGCAGCCGCTGCGCATCCATGCATGAATAATGAACCCAGGATCGATCGAACAGCGATCGATACGCATATACTCCCCAGTTACGGCGCACAGCCAGGTAGAGTTTCAGAGAACTGCTGGAGCTGGACGCGTCCCCCCTCCGGTCGGGGGATCACGGTGCTATTGGAGATCGATCACGGTGGAGCGAGCGAATCAAAACGATGGATCGAGCTCGCTGTGTAATTGTGTATGCATGTATATCTCCTTTGCTGTGGGCTGTGGCATGCATGTGCAGTCCGCCATGGATCCATGGTACGCCGTACGCGTTCCCGCGCGTTCGTGGGGAGAAGAGAACCGATCGAAGAAGCACGAAGTACGTACTTGCTCCCGTTACTCCTCTCCCTGTATATGCGCCCGTGGCCAAGTAAATGGCGAGAAGATTGGGTGCAGATCGCATGGTCCCTGCTAGCTGCATGGCGCTCATCCTGCCGCCGCCATGAATGGCCATATTGCCTGCACATGCACGCTGCCAACGTTGTCCGAGAACGAGCGAGTGTCTGACACATCGATCCATCCGGATCCGGGGCCCCGGCATTGCCATCTCTCGTTAGGGCACCTCCAACAGTGCTCAGCATATGGACAGCCAAAGCGGACTGATTCTGTCCGCTTTGGGCTGTCCGTGGACAAATTTTAGGCCTCTGTCCTCTTTGCGGAGGAAATGTCCCCAACGGTCCGGCGCAAAAAAAAAGGGACAACACAAATAAAAATAATACTACATTAATAGTTCGATAGGGCCCAGTGGCCAGTGAGACAGAAGGACAACAAAAAAAAACGAGCCTATACTACGGCTCTAGGTCGGGACAGGGCGGCGCCGGCGTCGTCGGAGGAGTAAAATGGGCGGCGGCGGCTCCAGCCTGTTGGCGTTGCTGGCGTCCTACTCATCCTCGTCGTCGGAGGGGTCGAGGATGATGTATGGAGGCGCGGCGTAGAGCCACGCCGGTGGCGCCGCGGGTGGAGGCGTGGCCGGCGCCACGGGTGCCTGTGGCCATGCCGGTGGGGGCACGTATGCCTGGCCCTCGCCGTGCTCTGGCCACGGTGACCAGGGCACCTGCCAGCGCGCGCGTTCCTCCTCCATGCGGGCGCGGTTGGCCGCATCCTCGGCGGACGCACGGAGAGCAGCCGCCAGGTCGGGCCAGCGCCCGAGCTCCTCCAGCTCGGAGTCCTCCATGGCCTTCTTGAGCTGCTCGTCCTCGTCCTCCTCGACCTCCATCTTCACGGGAGGGTCGACGCCGCCGTCCTCGGACTCCTCCTCCTCCTCTGGCTCGTACTCCTCCTCCGGCTCGTTGTAGTCCACCGGCAGCGTCGCCGCGAACGCGAGCCGGCGCCGGTGGTTGTGCTCGAGCTCGAACCACCGGTCCCAGAGCTCGCTATTCATAGCGTACGCCGGGTCGTGGAGGAGGTCGGGGGGAAGCAGGGCTCGGCGGCGGAGGATCTCCTCCGTGCGCTCACGGCCGTCGCGTGGCACTGGAGGCACGGGGACGCGCCGGCGGTTGAGATGCCACCCCTCGGGGAGGTGGACATCGCCCCACGGCAGCGGCTGCCGCCTTTCCCAGTAGATCTGGGCCACCTCCAGCGACACGCGTGCGCGGCGCGCCCGGCGGCGCGCGTTGCGAGCGGCGCGGGCCTCCGCATCGGCGGCGGTGCGCGGGAGCGCGACGTGGAGGCACGGGCACGGGGACTGCGGGAGCGCGGCGTGGCGGCGGGCCACGAGAGCTCGAGGCCTCGTGGTTGTTCCGACCGCCCTTCCACGAGGCCCAGAAGGGCTTCTTCATCGCGGTGGCGGTGGTGGCGGTGGCGCGGCGGCTAGGGTTCGCGGCCGGCGATGCGGAGAGTGTGGAGTGGACTGGATAGCGATGGCCGTCCACCCACCGCATTTAAAATGACCAGCTGAAGCGGCCACGCTCGCTGGCGTGTGGGCCAGGGGCGGACAACGAGAGGACACGCGCTGTGTCCTCGCCTCCCCAAACCTAGACCAAATTTGGGCCGAGTTTGGTCCAGTCTGGTGTCCGCCCGGACAAGTGTCCATATGCGGGCCGCCGTTGGAGGGCCTGACTTGTCCGTTCGGACAAATTCGGACAAGGCATGTCCATATGCGGAGCACCGTTGGAGGTGCCCTTATCGGCCGTGACGTCGCATCACACGATGTGTACGAACATGAAACAGCTTCATGTCCCCTAAAAAAAAATGAAACAGCTTCATGCATGTGTCGACCACCCGCAGTATATATGACGTAATAAACATATATACCTGCGTACCGAAATTATTATGCATGAATGTATACCTGACCCACTGACCCATGCCATCAACAACGTATGCCATTTTTTACCATCCAAATAGCCATGCCAGCACGAACGTCTTTTGAAGACCGCAATTTTTTTTTTTAGTTTCGCAGTGTATATAAGCAAATATCCTTTTGCATTCATCTACCATTCAAAAAAAAAACCTTGCATTGATATTTAACATATTTTTCTTATCATGCATAGTGACTTCACAAGTATAAAAGAAGTATCTAAAAATACAGCCCTAGCAAAATAACTTCAACAAGCGTAACATTGTCCCTGAAAAAAAAACTCTGACTAGAGAGCGAACCCTCACCCTTTACGTCGATCTAGGGTAGATGAAGCAATGGGAGGACGAGGCCAAAGGGGATGGGAGTCCCATGCATGGAGAGGAAGACCGAGGAGGAAGACGAGAGGATGGGATGTTGGAGTCTCTGACTCAGAACTCTGGCTACGACAATGGTACTCCGTATCCCACAAGACAGCAAGGGTTAACGGCGGTGGATGGGTAATATCCTCCTTAGCTTTACATAGACCGATAGCCTGGCCGAGACGCGAACACCGTTTGCCTCACCTTCAGCATAGGTTTAGCGTAGATCTATCAAGGGAGGTGGTGGGTTGGGCTGGCGAACTGGATTAGGGAGCAGGAGAAGGAAGAGTTGGAAGTAGGCGACACGTGACATCGACTAGGAAAAGAAGGGATGACGATGCTCGTGTCGGCAAACACCACTCAGAAGGAGGAAGAACAGGTGTGTGATGCAAGTTGGGAAGGAGAGAATGAGTGGGTGCCATAGACGGAAATGTGGCGAGTTTTAGTTCCGCTCTTGCATACATGATCATAGAAGAGTAGTATCACACTTTTTTGTGCGTGGTGATCAAATGCCTGGGCCCATATGCATGCATGCAAATTGAGCTTCACCTTAATCTCAGGACGACAAGCGAAGAAAACAAGAAAAGAAAAAACAAGAATTGGCTAGTGCGTGTGCAAATTAATCCGGCCATATATGGTCCTGCGTCCCGGCCATGAATATATACCTGCATGCATCTGCATGCTTTAACTTCCGAGTTTAGTTTCTTCTGATCGATCAGCTGTTCATCTGGGGCTTCAATGGCCATATCATTTCGCTGTCCAAGTTGCAACAAACAGCATCCCGTAAATCCGGTGTAGCCCGGCCCGTACCGCATCCATTCGGATTCATTTCACTGTCCATGTTGCAACAAATATAATTACAGCTGCACGTAGAGGACCACCACACATCACAGTCCCATGGATCGATACCACCCCACATGGATCGATACCTCAATCAATATCGTCATGCATCAAGGATTCAAGGTGCGTTTGTGTTTTTAGGGTTTATCAACGAGCTCCTCGATCTCCCTTTTGCAGAATATGGCATCGTTACTTCCATCTCGGGAAACAGTCTCTAGGTCCCAAGATGCATAAACTGAAAAGAACATCTTACCTTATTTGGAGCTTCTCTCGTCAGCTCTTCTCAATTACTGTTGATTGCAAAAAGTTCTCACATCGGTCCTTTGACATTTCTCTTGGACTTGTATTAGGAGTTACAAACAAATGCCACCTTGTGACCCCACATCAAGCCCCTTGCTTGCCTCCCTTTCATCCCTCCGTTCTCCTCCTCCCGAGCCCTTCTCCTCAATCAATATAGGGTTTGTGCACCACCCACCATTGCTGTCCAACTAAATTTAAAGCACCCCAAATTTGTTCTGTTTTGGCATATTTATTGGCATGGCAACAGTTCTCATGTTTAAAATTTATTGTACTTTAGCACTTTATTTTTTTCAAATTTATTTTTAGTAATACCTATTATTTTTCCGAAAAGGAGATAGCCCGAGCCTCTTAGTAATACCTAAATAAGCTTACAAAATGTTAAAATTAGAAAACAGCAAAACTTCTAAAAAATGGTAGAAAAAACTTCATAACTAAATCAAAATTGCAAATTCATTTGTTTAATTTGTGTCCATCCAGAAGAAGAGTTTTATTTGTTTATTTTTATAATGTAATTAACATTTAGTTCATACGCTATCTTTACAAAAAATCATCATTCTTTTCCAATGATATATATAATTTTTTTTCTTAAAGTAATTAAATAAGGTAACTATTGAAGCAAATAAATTTAACTGCAAGATGCAGGTGTAGTTGTAACAACTGGCGGTATTTATAATAGAAATCGACGAGGGGAGCTGGTTATTAAAAAAAAAAAAACTTCAGGTGTAGAGGTACGAGAATTTTCCTACCATCCGTCCCCGCTCAATCCATCTACTTAAATTTGCTGCTGCGCAATCTCAGCCATCCATGGTCCAGATGGGTACTGTGTACTCGCACCTACGCAGGACACACAAGTGCAGGTGCCTCCCTTTCATCACTCTCTATCTCTCCACGCAGCTATAGCTAGTTTTGCTTGCTGAGCAGAACGCACTATTTTGCGAGGCATTGATGAACAATAACCAATGAGCCTGCAGCTGCTGCTGTATACGGTGAATACAGGCAGGGAGATTCATATCGTGAGGTTTAATTGATGTGGATCGATCCGTTGATCCGTAGCAAAATCTTGCATGCAGCCGTGCCAACCGTAATACCATACGTTTGTTATCTAGTGCAGCTTTTTTTTTTGCTGAATATCTAGTGCAGCTCTCGTGCATGCATGCAGTTTGTTACTGGGATCAAAAATGGTTGTCACAGATTTATCGAAATACTTATATACACACTAAAATACATCTAGATACACTAGTGGAAAACGGGCAATAGGTTTCGACCGTTAGTCCCCAATTTGTTATGAACCGGTAATAAAGGGGCACCACACCCGGCCAGCTCGCCGCCCAGCAACATCCCGGTTCGTTAGGGACCTTTAGTCCCGATTCGCGACACGAACCGGGACCAAAGGGTCGCCACATGCGGCCGCAGAGACGGGGGCCAACGCGAGAACCTTTAGTCCCGGTTCGTGGCACAAACCGGGACTAACATTTTCCCTATATGTCTTCTTCCACCCCGAGTCCAGCTCCATTTTTCCTGCTCGAGCACAACTCCATTTTTTGCTCTCTCTTTCCTCACCCGAGCTCGAGTTTACCCCATTTTTCTCCACCATTTGTCAAGATTGGTGACACCCAACTATACAAGGGTTAGCAACTTCATTCTCTCTTTCGGCGTTTCAAGTTTAGCTCATTTTATTGCTAGTTTAGCTCATTTCATTTTTCTAGTGCTATCTAGGTGTTTGATGAAATGCCTAAGTAGGGGATTTCATTTGTTTTATGTGTAATTTAAACTCAAACTAAATTATGATTTGTGGGTTTTAGTGTCGTCCCGTCCCTATCCTCACCACCGTTGATCGCCTGCGCCGTCCCCATCCTCACCGCCGTCGATCGCCTGCGCCGTCCTGTCACCGGCACCGCCTCGGTGAGCCTCTTGTTTTTATCTTTTGGGTCACAGTGGAGAAAAATCGATAGAGAGTTCCCGACATTTTCAGATGACGTAAGGAACTTAAGATTTGGTCTAAGTACAGATGGCTTTAATCCTTTTGGGGAGCAGAGCTCCAGTCATAGCACTTGGCCTGTGACTCTATGTATTTATTACCTTCCTCCTTGGCTGTGCATGACGCGGAAGTTCATTATGATGCCATTGCTCATCCAAGGACCGAAGCAACCTGGCAACGATATTGATGTGTACCTGAGGCCATTGGTTGAAGAACTTTTACAGTTGTGGCGTGAAGAAGGTGTACGTGTGTGGGATGAGCACGGACAAACAGAATTTGACATTCGAGCGTTGTTGTTTGTAACCATCAATGATTGATCTGCTCTTAGTAACATTTCAGGACAGTCAAACAAGTGATACAATGCATGCACGCACTGTTTAGGTGAGACTGAAAGTATATATTTAGGTAACAAGAATGTGTACCTGGGCCATCGTCGATTTCTTCCACCCAAGCATCTCTTAAGAAAGAAAGGCAAACATTTCAAAGGTGAGGCAGATCCTCGACGGAAGCCTACCCACCCTTCTAGTTCTGATATATATGATATGGTCAAGGATTTAAAAGTAATCTTTGAGAAGGGTCCTGGTGGACTATCTGTTCCGAATGACGCTGACAACCACATACCCATGTGGAAGAAGAAATCTATATTTTGTGAGCTGCCCTATTGGATAATCCTTGAGGTTCACTCTGCAATCGACGTGATGCACGTGACAAGAAATCTTTGCTTGAACCTGCTAAACTTTTGGGAGTGAATGGGAAGTCAAAAGATACACCGGAAGCAAGGCATGATCATCAACGTATGCACGAACGAGACGACGTGCATTCAGATAATCATAAAGGTCCTGCAAGTACGCTCTTGCAAACGAAGAGAAGACAATATTTTTGGAATGTCTTAGCAGTATGAAGGTTTCATCTGGCTTCTCGTCGAATATAAAGGGAATAATAAATATGGCAGAGAAAAAATTCCAAAACCTAAAGTCTCATGATTGCCACGTGATTATGACACAATTATTTCCGATTGCATTGAGGGGGATTCTACCAAAAATGTTCGAGTACCCATTGTGAGGCTATGTGCATTTCTCAATGCAATTTCTCAGAAGGTCATCAATCCACTAACTCTACCAAGTTTACAGAAGGATGTGGTCCAATGTCTTGTCAGCTTCGAGTTGGTGTTCCCACCAACCTTCTTCAATATTATGACGCACCTCATAGTTCACCTAGTCGAAGAGACTTCCATTCTCGGTGCTGTATTTCTGCACAACATGTTCCCCTTTGAGAGGTTCATGGGAGTCTGAAAGAAATATGTTCATAACCGTGCTAGACCAGAAGGAAGCATCTCAAAGGGGTATGGAACAGAGGAGGTCATTGAGTTTTGTGTTGACTTTATTCCTGACATTCAGCCGATCGGTGTTCCTCAATCGCGCCATGAAGGGAGACTGCGTGGAAAAGGCACGCTAGGAAAGAAAGCAACAATATGTCAAGACGGGCATTCTTTCACTCGAGCACACTACACAGTTCTACATAATTCCAGCTTGGTGGCTCCATATATCGAGGAATACAAGAATTTTTTACGCTCTAAATACCCGGAGAAACCTGAAGATTGGATTGATGGACAACACATGAAGACTTTCGGCGGTTGGTTGCAAACACGTCTCGTTAATGACACCAATGTTGGAGAACAACTATACTTGTTGGCCAAGCAACCATCTTCGACTATATTGACTTTTCAAGGGTACGAGATAAATGGGAATACATTTTACACGGCCGACCAAGATAAAAAGAGCACCAACCAAAACAATGGTGTCCGCTTTGATGCAACAAACTACAATGGGCAAAAGGTCACATATTATGGTTACATAGAGCAGATATGGGAACTTGACTATGGACCTTCTTTTAAGGTCCCTTTGTTCAAGTGCAAATGGTTCAACCTAGAAGGCGGGGTAGAGGTAGACACACGGTACAGAATGACTATAGTGGATTTTAAGAATCTTGGGTACGACACCGAACCATTCGTCCTAACCAGTGAAGTGGCTCAGGTTTTCTATGTGAAGGACATGTCTACCCTACCGAAAAAAAGAAAAGATAAGCAAGCAAATATATCATACGATGAGCCAAAGCGCCACATAGTTCTTTCAGGGAAAAGAATCATCGTGGGAGTGGAGGACAAGACAGACATGTCAGAAGATTATGATAAGTTTCATGAAATTCCGCCCTTCAAAGTGAATACTGACCCAAGCATCAAGTTAAATGAAGAAGATTGTCCATGGTTACGGCGCAATCAGAAGAACAAGTGAACACTAGATAGGGATGTTGTTGGTGATGTGTAATAATGTATTAAACATTTTATGTATTAAAAGTTGGAACAAAACACACGGTTTCCCCTGCATACAGCCCGACGGTGGTTCGTGAGTGCCCGCATATCAAATGCACCGTCAGACGTATGCAGGGAATCCGAATGATTTGTATTCGGTCGATGAACTGAAGTATTTTGTAGATAGAACAAAACACACGGTTTCCCCTGCATACAGCCCAACGGTGGCTCGTGAGTGCCCGCAGATCAAATGCACCGTTGGACGTATGCAGGGAATCCGAATGCTTTGTATACCAAAATGAACTATAAGGAGTAGACACTGAGTGCCGAACATGTCCGAGAGGGGGGCTATATATAGGGTCATGTGGCTCACGAAGTGGTCGTGATAGTGCTGATCCAACAGCTCATAAGCCCTCAAAAGAAACACACCCCTGATCCAACGGCTCACAAGTGCTTAAAAGAAACACACGATCCGTGTGATTCTTTAGTACCGGTTGGTGTTACCAACCGGGACTAAAGGCGGGCTTTGCGGACACGACTCGTGTCAGTCACGTGTCCACCCCCAGCGCTGCCCTGGCCACGTGTCCAACCCCAGCACTGCCCTGGTCACGTACGTGTCCTACCCTAGCGCTGCCCTGGAGATCTATATGTAGTATTGTCGCTGACGTGGTAAACCCTAAGCCACGAAGGCATCCAACCGGGACTAGGCCTATGGATCCGCCACGCCCGCCGCAGCGCCTTCTGGACGAGGTCGAGCGTGCTCGGCGGAGCGCGCTTGGGCGCTACCGTGGGAGCCTATCCCGCCGTATGCCCACGAGCCCGGCGTGGAGAGGAATGCCCAGCTATCGGCCTCCTGCTCCGGTGCCGGACGAGGTGCAGAGGGCGTACGAGCGCGCGTGGTACGATGTCCCCGACCCCGACGAGGATGCGTATGCCGCAGGGGTGGCGTTGGGATCCGTGGCCGCATACGGCGACTTGGCCACCCCATCTCCACCAGGTGACGCCGCAACTCCACCAGCCGCCGCCGCCCTCCCGACGAGGAGGAGGACGACAACGACAACTTCGACTGGAGCGACCATGGGGAAGAGGGCGGCGGGCCGCAGATGCAGGAGGCCATTGAAGCCTCCTTGCAGTCCATCCACGACGACCGTGTCCAGCGAGCCAGGACTGCCTGCCAGTTCAAGGCGAAGGAGGCTTCCGAGCTGGATTGGGCGCTGAAAGACTCATCCTCCATGGCTCGTGCCCTCCGCCGCAAACGTGCGCGCGAGAACCAGGCGGCCGCGAATGGGGCTGGCTCCTCCCGCCGTTCCCCCTAATCCTACGGCATCCGAGCCAATAAGTCCGTTTATATAGTAATGTAACTGTTAGTGATGTGTAATAATGTATCCTTTTATGTAACTGTGTGGGATGTTGTGTTAAGGATATTTCTAAAACTAATTTAAAAATTCAGTAATAATATATTTCCTTTTA
Organism: Poa pratensis; assembly: GCA_947311845.1. Classification (NCBI taxonomy): domain Eukaryota; kingdom Viridiplantae; phylum Streptophyta; class Magnoliopsida; order Poales; family Poaceae; genus Poa; species Poa pratensis. Next base: position 13,218,713 of record CAMZMU010000069.1, on the reverse strand, counting down.
TGTAACTGTTAGTGATGTGTAATAATGTATCCTTATCTTTCTAAAACAAAACAGAAAAAGAAACTAGAAACAAAAACAATTCAAAAAGAAAGTAAATCAAAGTATATAAAAGAAAACAGAAAAAAACATTCAAAACAGAAAAAGAAAAAGAAACTGGGAAAAACAATTAAAAAGCCCATTTGGTCCCGGTTGGTAACACCAACCGGAACTAAAGGTCCGCTGGGCCTCGCGCACAAATTTTGGCGGCCCAGAGAGACCTTTAGTCCCGGTTGGTGTTACCAACCGAGACTAAAGGGTCTTTGGTCCCGGTTCGTGGCTGGAACCGAGACCGAAGGTCAATTTGGCGCTGTTTTGTGTGGTTGCGGCCGAAATATTTCTCAAACTTCCCCAAATCTCTCACCTCTCCGCCTCCGACGCCCCCGAGACGGCGAAGCCCTGCTCCGCCGCACCGTCTGCCGCTCCGCTCCACCGCGCCGTCCGCTCCTCCTCGACGCCTCGCCTCTCCGCCTCCGACGCGGCCGCCACACGTGCCATCCACTCCGACGCCGCCCCGACGTGCCCTGCCCCTCCTGTCCCCGCCGTCGTACGTCGTGCTGCTCCGGGTGCCGCTGCCGCGCCGCCGTCGCCGCGTCGCCCGCCCCTCCCCTGCCTCGCCGCCGGCCGGCCGGGTCTCCTCATCCCGCAAGGTGCGACATTTCTCATTTTTTTTCAATTTCTACCATTTTCATTAGCTAGCTAGTTTCTAATTCTAGTTTCTAATTAGTGTATTTTTAGGTAGGTTTTTTAGGTAGTTTGTAGTTAATTTGTAGTTAGAAAATTGTAGTTAATTCATAGTAAATTCATAGTGTTAGAACATGTAGTGTTATGAAATTTAGAAATGTGTTAGAAACTTTAAGCAATGTGTTAGAAACATATAGTGTTAGAACTTATAGTGTTAGAGACATTTACCAAATTTTAGCAATGTGTTAGAAAATTTAGCAAATTTAACAATGTGTTAGCAATATTTAGATGCAATTTTATAGATGCAAATTGTATTGATTGTTAATTTTAGAGTTAGAAAATTAGATGTTAGAAATTTAGGGTTAGAAATTTAGTGTTTTTTAGTTTTGTAATTTTAGTAATTTATAGATGCAATTTTATAGATGCAAATTTTATAGATGCAAATTTTATAGATGCAATTTATAGATGCAATTTTATAGATGTAAATTTTATTGATTGTAGGGACATTGAGCTATGGAAGCCAACTATGTGCGAGACGAGGAGAATGAAGACCGAATTCAACAGATGATATATGAGGATGCCCATAGAGAAGATCCCGTTGGAGAAGCTGATGATGAATTCGCCTCACAATTTCTGATGGACTCTGGTGAGGGACTTGAGTCTGGAGAATTGCTCTTAACAAACTCTGGCGAGGTATATATATTAAGGCGATATGTTGTTGATCACTAGATGCATTAATTGATTTGTATTGCACTTATTAACGACTCATTTTTCTTTTAGCCCTCCGGATCGAGCAAATCTGCTAAAAACCAAGCTCCTCGAGGCCGGACGAAAAGGATGACGAGCGAGGATGCAAGGTTACCGATCGAGGAAATTGCTGATGACGTCGAACCGCTGGAACCCAAACAGAACCGCAGTAAATTTATAAGTCAGGCTGGAGCTATTGTTAGGGACATTCTCCCGATCACCATACCAGAATGGAATAAGCCGGCGGCCGCAAACGACGATGACCCCTGTTATGTCCACCAAATTACAAAAGATTTGCTCTATGACACGCTCTTGACACATTTTAACCTCCCGCCAAATCTCTCTGAAATAAAGAAGGAGAAACTCAAGCGGTGGACTCTTAAGAAGATGGCCACACAATTCCGGAACTGGAAGAAAACATTATGGAAAAATATGAAAATAAAGATCCAGATTTTAGTGGAACACTGGAGAAGATATAAAATGACTGGCCAGCGTTTGTGGCGTATAAGAAATCATCTACGGCTGTGACTCGATCGGCCACAAATAAGTTAAATGTTGCGAAGAAGATATACCACCATAGGTTGGGGGCAGGTGGCTATAGGACCGCCATTCCTAAGTGGTTAGCCTTTGAAGCAGAATTGGTTGCTAAAGGGATCCGTCCACAGACATATGACTGGCCCGAGAGGTCCAAATTCTGGTTGTTCGCGCATGGGGCAGGCTTGGACCCACAGACAGGGCAGATTGTTGTAAAAGGAAGATGGAAGAAAAAAGTAGAAACAATCACAAAGAAGCTTATAGTCGCAATAGATGAAGTTCGCCGGGGTGTGTTCCAACCCGATAGAGAGAACGACGAGTTGACACGGGCCCTGGGGAATCCAGAACACGTTGGACGAGCTCGAGGCAATCCCGGCGGTGTTACGTTTAAGAATGCGTGGCCGGAGTGTGCTGACAGTTATAGAAGCCATAGCAGAAATAAGAAGAAGGAGTCCGAACGGTTATCGGAATTGGAACGTGTGGTAAAGCGGCAGCAGGAGCAACTAGACGCAATTAGTCAGCAAAGGGCAGCTCAGCAGCAGCTAGAAGATCTTCCAGCCAATGCCGCCCCATCTCAGCGTAGAAGCAGCGTGGGTTTCACGCAAGCCGATGGTCACTACCCCATGGATGATGTCACGGAGAGGACAGATTGTGAGCTACATATACCAACGAGGAACATATCCTTGAAGGTGGCGGTCAGCTATGCTTTACCAAATGAACCTGGAGCAAGCTACCATCTTGGTGACATTCCAGCGGGCTATGCTCGTGTCGGGGTGGATGAAATTATGCCGGGATTTGAAACGATGGACCTTGAGATTCCTGGAGGTGACGAGGAGAAGACATTGGGAGAAGTCAAGCGTGGTTTCGCCCTGTGGAACAAGAAATACATCCTCTTTCCAGACTCCTTGCCAAGGCCACCAACTCGTCCTTGTAGCAGTCCACCTCATCAGCAAACCCCATCCCTCCCACCTCATCAGCAAAGCCCATCCCTCCCCGAGAGGGACCCCAACGTGAGTCCATCTTGATCTCCGCCGCGTGAGGAAGCGCCCATTAAGTTGATCCCGAGAAAGCGCAAGCCCGGTTCGCCGATTAGGAAGAAACCTAGAAAGGAGAACACACCGCCGCCTCCTGAGAAGTTACCTTGGGAAAAAACTGTCGAGGAAAACGCCGCCGCCGTGAAGGCCCAACTGGATGCCTTTCTTGCAGGGAAAGTGAAAGTGCCCATGCCAAAATTTACCGCTGCAATATCTCCGGAGCGCCTGGCACTTACCATCGATAACCTATATAACCCTCCACCAAAGCCGCCATTAGACAATGAGCGTTCTATTGATAAGTCATATGGCGATGAGTTGGACAAACCAAAAAAAGGGAAACAAGTTCCCCAGCTCGGAGAACAAGCCGCACAATCGGTCCCCCCGGTGTTTGACGACAAGGCCGCACAAGGTTATCAACAACAAATAGGTTCGACAACTGATTACCCCATCGCTAATGTAGTATGTCAATATGTTCCTGATACGTCCATTTTGCATCACTATTTTATAGCATAATTTACTGTTATTCAATGATATATTTCATATTAAGAGGAGTTACTTATGTTATTTTGTCTTATTTTGCATGTTTGATGATCATTGGATAATTAACTGCCGGAGTCAGATTTCAGCTGGAAAAAGCACTGTCAATACACTATATTTCTGGAGCACTAAAAATATTTCCAAGAAGACAGATGTTCCTATTTTATCAGAAGATGGACTAAGCCAAAAGGGGAGGCTGAGATGGGCCAGGAGGGGCCCACACCACCCCTGGGCGCAGGGCCCACCTTGACCGCGCCCTAGCCAGGTGTGGTGCCCCTGGCCCACCTCAGGCACTCCCCCTTCGCGTACTTCATCCCCCAGAAACCCTAAGACACGGGGAGTCGCAGAGAAAATATTCCGCCGCCTCCACGAGGCGGAAACAACAGAGAGAGAAAAAGCTCTCCGGCAGGGAGAAATCTGCCGGGGAAATTCCCTCCCGGAGGGGGAGATCATCGCCATCCTCATCGTCATCGCACTGGACTTCATCGGGATCATCATCATCATCTCCACCGCCATCACCACCATCACCGCTACACCATCTCGTTCCGCTGTAACATCCAGGGCTATACTTTGTTTAGTTCATAGGGGAAACTCTCCCGGTGTTAATTACTCCTTGTGGTTGATGCTATTGAGTTTTATCGATGAATTAAAGTATATGTTCAGATCACTATCCATCATTATATCACCTCTGATCATGATCTATATGATGTCTCGTGCATAGTTCGATTAGTTCTTGAGGACATGGGAGAAGTCACGCTGTTAGTAGTGGAATTATGTTGAGTAATATTTAATGGTTTGATATTTTAGTTGTGGTGCTATTCTTCTAGTGGTGTTGTGTGAACGTCGACTACATGACACTTCACCTTTATGGGCCTAGAGGAATGCATTGTGGATTTGGTTGCTAATTGTGGGGTTGCCGGAGTGACAGAAACCTAAACCCCCGTTAGTATACCGGTGCACAAGGGAGCGTAGGATCTCAGAGTTTAAGGTTGTGGTTAGATTTATCTTAATTACTTTCTTGTAACTGCGGATGCTTGCAAGGGATATAATCACAAGTATGTATTAGTCCAAGTAAGGGCGGTGCATTAGCATAGGTTCACCCACACAACACTTATCAAAACAATGAAGATTAATCAACTATGTGAAGCGAAAGCACTTGACTAGAATCCCGTGTGTCCTCAAGAACATTTTATCATCATAAGTAAATCAACCGGCTTGCCCTTTGCTCTAAAAAGGATTGGGCCACTCGCTGCAATTATTATTACTGTCTTTTACTTACTTGCATTTTATTTACCTGCTATATCAAAAACCCCTAAAAACTTGTCTGCTAGCATTTACAGTGAAACCTTTACCGAAACTCCTTGTCGGCACCTTCTGCTCCTCGTTGGGTTCGACACTCTTACTTATCGAAAGTAATACGATACATCCCCTATACTTGTGGGTCATCAGTTCCCGGGGAAGATTTGGTCAAGGGCAGGTTAACAACAAAAATGCGTCTGTTGCATAACTGGTACAAGAAAGCCGCAAAGGAGGGTAATATCAGTATCATGGTGAGAGTTACGGAAGAGCACTATTTCCAAGAATACGCTGTGTCCGTTGAGTTTAGCGAACTTTTTCAGTTATACAATCTCCGGGCCCTCGACAAATCTATCATCAGTTGCTATTGTCTATAAGTGATTTATTTCTGTAATTTAAGTCTTTAGCTCAGCTCGTTCATTGTCTGTAATTATCCTCACTATAATCTTTTGTGCGCTATATTATGCAGAATGAAGATGCTCGAATGCAAAAGGGATGAAATCAAGGACATTGGGTTCATTGACCCGGATAAACTTCATGAAGTCACCATAGAAGATCCCATTCATAACAGGGATACACCGGCGACTTTGCTAAGGTTTTTGAAGCGACAAACTGACAAAACACAAATATTATGGCCTTACAACTTCAAGTGAGTGTCACTGTCTTTTACACATTCTATTTTTCTCACCCGATGTTAAGTTTAATTGATGAGTTATGCATGACTGTGTATAAACGTGCGCAGGTTCCACTTTATTCTTATCATCATTAAAATGCACACTGGAGATGTTCATGTCCTTGACTCGTTAAGGAAACATCCTAAAGAGTACAAGACATGTTTTGATATGCTCGCAAAGTAATTTCATTTCTTATCGCCTCTTTCGTTCATTTCCTGATATCAAGAAATTTCTAACTCCTTTGTTCATTTTCTTTGTCGGCAGCGTTTGGAAAACGTTCATCGAGGAAGATCCGGCCGGTGAATGGCCACCGAAGCTGACATGGCATTTGAACAAGGTAAGTAGTACTTACTACCTAGGTCCACGCACCATTATCATACTTAATTATTATTTGATTGAATTCTATTCTTGTGTAGTATTGCCTTGAACAGCCACCGGGGACTAATTTATGTGGATACTACATTTGCGAGTACATGCACGTTCTGACCAGCAAGAAATTGAATGGCAAAAGAAGTAAAGAAGTACGTAAACATTATTCACAACGTTATTTTTTTACCATCAGTTGTGCTGAGTTTCATTCATTTGATATATATACACACAACTCATGTACTCATTTTGATCTCATTCTTTTAAAGTTGGCAAGAAAGCGCAACGCGATACCAATAGAGGCCCTCTTCAAAGCAATTGGGGAGGAATTGGCGGGATTTTTCCTTGCGGATGTCATACCTAAATTCGGAGAGTATCACTATGCTACAGATCAATAGTATGCCTCATGTAATAGTGATCTCCATATAATTAAGTACCTGGGAACGGGAAAACGTGATCTTCATGTACTACTTAATTTGTATGTGTCATCAACGTGATCTTCATGTAATTGTATGTGTTATATATATATGCATCAACTTGATCTTCATATAGTAATTTATATATATCAGAACGCGTTTTTGGCGCATCGACGTGATCCCTGTACGATGGAAACCATCCGAAACCCCTAACCCCTCCTAAAACCCTAAAACCCTGAAAATTAATCGAAAAAAATGCAAAACCCTAGTCCCGGTTCTTGTTACGAACCGGGACTAAAGGTTCCCAGCCCCGCGGGCTACGCCATGGCCACGTGGGAGGGCCTCTAGTCCCGGTTCGTAGACAACCGGGACTAAAGGGTGGGTGGCTTCAGTCCCGCTTTACTAGTCCCGGTTGCCTAACCGGGACTAGAAGCGCTCTGGAACTGGGACTAAAGCCCCGTTTTCCACTAGTGATACATCCATATTTAGACAAATTTGAGTCAATCATTTCCGATCAGAGTGCGTACTACTTATTTCGTTCGATCTGATTTGTACACATATTTATATCTCTAATAAAGCAAAAACCCACTAACGTGTATCTAAACATGCATGCAAAGATATCCACATCATTCATTTTCTTATCCAATCAATCCATGACATTCCACTAATATTTATTACTTCTTCCATTTCTACATATAAACCTTTTTAGCCTTTTCATGATTCATAAGTACGCATTTTAGCATGTTGATTCATCCATTTTAGTCTGTATCTAGTCCGTATAAAATTGTCCAAGATGCCTTATAATACGGAACAGAGGGGGTAATCACTAAATGCAAGCTACGGATCATCCATTCTTTAAACAACACCATCCACTATTCGTGCCATTCATCTATCCATGTCATCCCATATTTTTTAACGATATTATATCCATATAAACGCAAATTATTCACATTATTCCTTTACCTGTATAATTTTCTACATCATTAGTTTGGTTAGTAAATATATGAATGCTCTAGATTGATTAAATATATAGATTTCGACTATTGTGCCCAATCAATTATGGGTATTCTCGATAATTGTTTCTATTGCATGCGTCGTATGTCCTTTCGTTTATATTACAATTTTTTTAGAAAAAAGTTCATGCTTAACGTGCGGGGTATCTTTCTAGTTTCGTATAAGATTCGAACCGTGTCACTTCTAACGACGTGAAGGATCTCCACTTGCAAGTTTCAAACAATAACTATGTGATGTGAGAAAACTGAGGGACGTAAATTTCTGAACGTTTGTTCGTGTACTCGCGCGCATCGCGTACGTGATGAACTCCACGCGGGCAGGGCCTGCACGCGAGGATTCATTGTGAGGAGAAGAAGATTCGCCGGATCTGTGATCCATAAATAGATTGGTAGTACGAGCTGGCTAGCAGCAGAGCAGCCTGTGCGCGATAAATCCTATCGATTCTCGACGGCATGACTGCAAACTGGCAAGCGCGCCATTGCCGATCCACCGTGAGCCAAAAGGACGCGACAAAACTGAGGTAACTACATCAGTCAGAGTAGTAGTCGCGGTAGCCGGAGGCCCAGATGATCGATCCATCGATCCACGAATTTAGTTCCCCATACATGCGCGCATCATTGATACTAGGTTGAAACGAGCCTGCATCCATGATTGGTTGGTTGAAAATGAAGAATCGATCATTTTGGTTGGCTTTAGTGCCTGTGGTGTTGCAGGTACAATATGTGTGTTGGTCCATGCATGCACGACCGCTGTCTTTTATTGACTCAAGTGATCTCTTTACTTATTTTTAAATCATATTTACAAGTTTTTAAAATCTGAAGAAAAAAATCGTACATTTTGTCAATGATGTATCTCACAAACATACAAATGAAATACTTTATATTTAGAGATACATAAAAATGACAAATTTGTGGATTTTAGTATACACACTTTCAAATCTCTATACAATATTTTGTATTTTTAGCCCATAATACAAAGAATTTTGCATTTTTTTCAGATGCATCATTGGTCATTGCCTGCATCCAAAACAAAAAAACCAAATTGTTTTAAAACTTGTAAATATTTTTTTTTATTTTTGTAAATGAAGGGATCACTATACCTCTGGAGTCAGAATGATTTTCGATAGTCTCCCCCATAAACATGTTTTTTTGTTGAACATCCTCCAAATGATATCATGTACAACTCCCGGTTAGAACTAATCAAGATAATATTTTCTCAGTTGCAATCCATACCTAACCAGAAAAATCTTTCATCTCTCTACTTATAAAAGAAAGACAAAAATCATATTTAGAACTTCTGAAAAATCGAAAAAAAATCATACATGTTGTCAATGATTTGTTCCACAAATATGCAAAATCTATGTTTAAAATAATTTGTATTCAGAGCTACATAAAAAAGAGAAATGTGTGGATCTAGAGTATACACACTTTCAAATCTCCAAAATATATAAGATTATGTTTTTTATAGGCCATAATACAAAGAACTTTGCATTGTGGATTTGCATGCTTGTATGATGCACCATTGACTACATCCATATTCTTTTTCAGATCATCTTGAAACTTGTAAATGTTTTTTATACAAAATAAAGGGTCCACTAGATCTCGGGGCCAACATGAATCTTTGATAGTTCTTCCCATAAACATGACTTTTAAAACATCCCATAAATAAACATTATATTAGTTTATCTTGGCGTGTGGGAACCTGCGGCATGTGTAATACTTTTTTTTGCAAAACACATACTGTACATACACTCACAAGCATGTGACCCCTATGAATGCATGAATGCACACCCTATCCTAAGAGCACCTTCCGGAGATTTAGCCGACCGATCTTGAGATTGGTGAAGTGACCACAGGCGTCACGCCGTTGACGGGCACGCCACTTCGCCGATTATATTCTGAAATAAATCCATGTAAATGCGAGCACCGATACCAAAATCTAGGACTTGAATCTAGGTAGGCTGGTTCTACCACTTGTAACCTAACCAATTGAGTGACCCTCGATTCCGCAACACCATTTTATACTGAAAGTTAAGGTTCAACTTATGTGGTTTAGAGTTTAGGGATCAACCCTGACCACTTTGTGGTATAAGAAATAATGGGCATCTTCCATATAACAAATTTGGTGGGGGATAGTTAGTCCTACCCTGTGACACACCTAGTCCTACGACATGTACACAATGGTAATTTTTTGAAGTCAAGTCCAGTCAACAAAAGTCCAAGCAACTCGTCAAGGTCAACAAGTCAAAGAAATCGAGGGAGCTATAGAAAAAACAAAATGAAGAATACCCAAGAGAAAGATATCGAGAAGGCGACCCAGTCCACCATTTAATATGCAACATATCTCTTGTTCTCTGCCCTTAATCTATGGACATAGCTTTCCTACTTTGCCCTCACTTTCTCCACCTCCCCCTAGGGGAACGTTGGTAATATTTAAGAAACCCTAGCCTATATGAGAGGATCAAGAGTTCGACTAGATGGGTGGGTTGAATAGGCGACTATAAATTTTATTTTAGTTTACACGAAATTAGGGAGATATATGAATATAGATTTTCTAGATCATGCAAATAGGTGAGCAACCTATATGGCGACACCAATCTAATATACAAGATAAACAAGCATACAAAGCTAGATACAAGTAAATAAAAGAGTTAAGAAATAACAACTTAATGAAAGCGAAGATTTCCAAAGTTCAATTCCCAAGTGAAGCTACTCTCTATTGGCGTTCTGATCTTAGAATAGCATGTTAATGCAGCGCCATTTTCTGTTATCCCTGTTTTTTATATGGTTTATACATGTATCGACCTTATGTGATCCATGAGTTGTACTCTTTTGTAACCTCTGAATTTTAATAAATTAATAGAAGGTCATATGCATCAATCGATGCAGAGGCCAGGGAGTCCCCATTTCGAAAAAAAAAGTGAAGCTACTCTCTGTTAGAGTGGTGTGGACTCACAAAGTCACAAGGTTCTTTAATAGCCGCCATGGCTTACCTTATTTTTCACTTGCCTCCACTAAGGTGGGTGCCACGATCCACTAATTGTGGCCCTTTAAGGCGGCAACCAAAACCTTTACAAATAATGTTGGTGCTATCTCCAGAATCCAATTAGAGGCTCCCAACTGTGGTGACTTTACCGTTAGATCGGAAATGGACAGTCAATATTAAACATTGTAGCAAGATACTTTTTGGTGGTTATGTAGCACGCAGACTGTAGACGAAACCTTGTAACACATGCATCTTGTAGATTGTTCACATTCATCCATCCATCCGTTTGCGATCCAACGGTCAAAAAAGGGGGTAATGTCACTATACCGTTCATTCGTGACTTCTCTTTGTGAAGTCACTGGATCTCAGTCCAACCGAGAGATGCCACCTCTCTAGTTCTGTCCACAATGACAACAAAACCCGCATAGTTTTTATTTTTACAGCTCACCGTGCATTCTACACTACTTTTAGAATTACATGTTTACAATTTTGTAGGAAAATGTTGCACCGAACTTAACAAAATGTTTAGTTTTTACAAAATCATGTTCCACTAATTCGAGAAAATCATTTTATAACTTTATTGTAAATGAACCATTAATTAAGTTCCCCCAAAAAAGAGAAATTAATGGCATACACTAGTTCGTAAGAAGTGCTATACACATAAACAGTCTCAAACAATTAAATTGCATATTGGTCGAATATGGCATTATCCTGTCGTATAGAACCAATTATGCCTTGAAATCGTCACGTACCACGGTCCTCTGCAGCATATATCGAGCTTAATTAAGGCTCCACAGGCTGCAAAGAGATTTCCATCTTAATTAGCTAGATCGATCGCGAGATCCTAGCGCGCGGGAGGTACAACGATCCAATATCTCTCCGCAGTGGTGGGGAAGCAAGGCAGGCAGTTAGTAATGCTGTGATGGGATCAGGCTTTATGTATCTGGCGCTGATCAGGATTTATGCAGGTTCTTTGAAAATGAAATCTTTGAACAGTTTGAAGCAAGTTTTTTGCAACGACACAGTTTGACTTGATCTTTGGAGAAGGAGCACTAGTAGAAACAGAGGCATTGGTGCGCTCCTTTAGTACCGGTTGTCACAAAAACCGGTACTAAAGGGGGCATTAGCACCGGTTGTGCTTGGACGCCAGCTAGGGCCCCGCGGTGAGAACCTTTAGTACCGGTTGCTCTTAACCGGTACTCAACCGGTACTAAAGGACACCTTTTAGTACCGGTTGTTAATACCAACCGGTACTAAAAGGGTGCAGCCCCGCAGGCCACGGTCAGTGGCCCCACGGCAGGCCCTTTAGTACCGGTTGGTAACTAAAACCGGTACTAAAGGTCCTGCCTATATCTTCCACCCGGCCGAGCCAGCTCCATTTTGGAGCAACTCGACCCCAACCCATTTTTCCTCTCTCCCAAGCCCTCCCAAGCTCTAGGTCACCCATTTTTTCTCCAACATTTGTCAAGATTGGTGGCACCCTATACAAGGGTTAGCAACTTCTTCATCTTCTCTTCCGGCTTTTCAAGTTTAGCTCATTTTCGTGCAAGTTTAGCAAGTTTGATTTTGGTTGTGCTTGCAAGGTGTTTGATGAAATGACTAAATTAGGGATTTCATTTGTTTTATATGCATTTTGAGCTCGAATTGAAATATAATTTATGGTTTTATATAGTGTCGTCCCGTCCCCTGATCCTCACCGCCGTCGATCGCCGCGCCGCTCCGTCGCCGACACCACCTCGGTGAGCCTCTTTTTTATCTTTTATTTTAAAAATTGTTAGTTATATGATTTAAATGCATAATTATTTCTTGTATAATTTTCTTATTTTTTTTATATATGTATAGTGTCATGGTTTTGATATCCGTCCCCTTCGGCCCTCGTCCGGTCTATGATTCGGATGTGGTATATCTTTTTAACTATTTATTTTGTTTCGTGTTTATAACAATCATGCCGACCAACTTGACGTAGATATATTTTTATTTAGGAGGTAGTTGAACCGGAAATTCCGGCCGACCCTATTGTCGAGTATTTTAAAAAAGAAAACGACGATTTGAGAGCAAAATTGAAGATAAGTGAAGATCTTCGTCTCCAATGCCTAGAAGAGAAGATGGAATTGGACTTGAAGATTGCCGACATCGTTGATGCTCACGGGGTCGAGCTTTGTTGTTGCAATGCGCGCCAAGCTTAAAAAGATTAGAAAATATGCCATTAGTCAAGAGGCTTGGTATCATTATGCTGTTGGTTCAATAGTTACCTTGGTTGCGATTCTGATCGCATTTGTTGTTGGATTTAAATTCTTTAGATAGTTGTATGTTAGTTTCGATTGATGTATGTTTCGTGAGAACTATGTATTACATTTGGGCACTACTCTACTTTGATTTTAATGTGATGAACTTGTATAAATTAATTTGGTCACGTATCTCTATTCATTATTTAGCTGGTGTAATGGTTTTTGATATATTTATGTAATGTAGATGAGCCGAGAATGGATGTACGGTGATCGACGCTGTCCCGAGTTCATTGATGGCATGCATCGTTTTCTCGATGTGGTTAAGTTAAACAAGCTGAAGAATGGTTTTATGATTTGTCCATGTGATGAATGTCGGAATAACAGGAATTACCCGAGCGTAAGAACCATACACTCCCACTTGTTGCGACAAGGCTTCATGCCCAATTATTTTTGTTGGACCAAGCACGGAGAAAGAGGGGTTATAATGGAAAACCCTGAAGAAGAGGATGATGACAACTATCCCGTGTTCTCTGATGAACACGGTGATACTACAATGGGGGAAGAGCATGAGGTCATTGTTGATCAGTCCGACGATGATGATCTTCGTCAGGTCATTCGTGATGAACAGATGAACTGCGTAACTGAAAACGAGTGGTCGAAGCTGGAGCGCATGTTAGAGGATCACAAAAAACCGTTGTACCCAAATTGTGAAGATGACCAGAAAAAGCTAGGTACCACCCTGGAATTGCTGCAGTGGAAGGCAAAGAATGGAATATCTGACAAGGCATTTCAAGAGTTGCTACAAATATTTAAGAAGAATCTTCCGAGGAATAATGAAATGCCCCACAGCACGTACGAAGCAAAGAAGATTGTCTGCCCTCTAGGATTAGAGGTGCAGAAGATACATGCATGCATCAATGACTGCATCCTCTACCGCGGTGAGAAGTACGAGAATTTGAATGCATGCCCGATATGCGGTGCATTGCGGTATAAGATCGCGCGAGATGACCCAGGTGATATTGAGGGCGAGCCGAGCCCCAGGAAGAGGGTTCCCGCGAAGGTGATGTGGTATGCTCCTATAATACCACGGTTGAAACGTTTGTTCCGAAACAAAGAGCATGCCAAGTTGTTGCGATGGCACAAAGAAGACCGTAAGGAAGACGAGATGCTCAGACACCCCGCTGATGGGTCTCAGTGGAGAAAAATCGACAGTGCGTTTGGGGATTTTGCAGCTGACGCAAGGAACTTAAGGTTTGGTCTAAGTACAGATGGCTTGAATCCGTTTGGGGAGCAGAGCAGCAGTCATAGCACCTGGCCCGTGACTCTATGTATCTATAACCTTCCCCCTTGGTTGTGCATGAAGCAAAAGTATATTATGATGCCAGTGCTTATCCAAGGACCGAAACAACCCGGCAACGACATTGAGTTGACGAACTTTTACAGTTGTGGTCTGACGAAGGTGTACGTGTGTGGGATGAGTACAAACAAGAGGAATTTCCCCTACGAGCGTTGCTGTTTGTAACCATCAATGATTGGCCTGCTCTTAGTAACATTTCAGGACAGTCGAACAAGGGATACAATGCATGCACGCACTGTTTAGATAAGACTGACAGTGCATATATAGGTAACAAGATTGTGTACATGGGGCATCGTCAGTTTCTTCCAACCGGGCATCACGTAAGAAACGGAGGCAAGCACTTCAAAGGTTTGGCAGATATCCGGACGAAGCCTACACGCCGTGATGGTGATGTTGTATATGGCATGGTCAAGGATTTGGAAGTAATATTTGGAAAGGGTCCTGGCAGTCTAAATGTTCCGAAAGACGCAAACAAGCGCGTACCCTTGTGGAAAAAGAAATCTATATTTTGGGATTTACCCTATTGGGAAATCCTAGAGGTTCGCTCTGCAATCGACGTGATGCACGTGACGAAAAATCTTTGCGTGAACCTGCTAAACTTCTTAGGCGTGTATGGGAAGACGAAAGATACAGCGGATGCACGGCAGGACCAGCAAAGTACGCACCACGGAAGAGACAACCTGAATTCAGAGAAGTATCAAGGTACTTCCAGCTACGCTCTTACCAAAGAAGAGAAGGAGATCTTTTTTCAAGTCCTGAGCAGTATCAAGGTCCCGTCTGGCTACTCGTCGAATATAAAGGGAATAATAAACATGGCAGAGAAAAAGTTCCAAAACCTGAAGTCTCATGACTGCCACGTGATTATGACACAATTACTTCCTGTTGCATTGAGGGGGCTTCTACCGGAAAACGTTCGAGTACCCATTGTCAAGCTATGTGCATTCCTGAATGCAATTTCTCAGAAGGTAATTGATCCAGCAACTCTACCAAGTTTACAGACGGGTGTGGTCCAATGTCTTGTCAGCTTTGAGTTGGTCTTTCCACCGGCCTTCTTCAATATTATGACGCACCTCATAGTTCACCTAGTCGAAGAGATTTCCATTCTCGGTCCTGTATTTCTACACAACATGTTCCCCTTTGAGAGGTTCATGGGAGTCTTAAAGAAATACGTTCATAACCGTGCTAGGCCAGAAGGAAGCATGTCCAAGGGCTATGGAACAGAGGAGGTCATTGAGTTCTGTGTTGACTTTCTTCCAGATCTTAAGCCCATCGGTGTTCCTCAATCACGCCATGAGGGGAGACTGCGTGGAAAAGGCACGCTAGGAAAGAAAGCAACAAGAAGTATGGACGGGCATTCTTTCACTCAAGCACACTACACAGTTCTACAAAATTCCAGATTGGTGGCTCCGTATATCGTGGAACACATGGATATTTTACGCTCAGAATACCCGGAGAAGACTGACTTCTGGATTAAAGAAAAACACGTGGATACTTTCGGCAGTTGGTTGCGTACACATCTCATTAATGACAACACTGTTGGACAAGAGCTATACTTGTTGGCCAAGACACCATCTTCGACTATATTGACTTTCCAAGGGTACGAGATAAATGGGAATACATTTTACACGGAAACCCAAGACAAAAAGAGCACTAACCATAACAGTGGTGTCCGCTTTGATGCAACAAACGATGATGGAACAAAGGACACATATTATGGTTGCATACAGCAGATATGGGAACTTGACTATGGACCTTATTTTAAGATCCCTTTGTTTCAGTGCAAATGGGTTAACCTGTCATGCGGGGTAGAGATAGACAAGCGGTACGGAATGACTACAGTGGATCTCAAAAATCTTGCGTACAAAACCGAGCCATTCGTCCTAGCCAATGATGTGGCTCAGGTTTTCTATGTGAAGGACATGTCTTCCAGACCGAAAAAAAGAAAAGATAAGCAAGCCGGTACATCATACAATGAGCCAAAGCGCCACATAGTTCTTTCAGGAAAAAGAAACATCGTGGGAGTGGAGGACAAGACAGACATGTCAGAAGATTACAATAAGTTTGCTGAAATTCCGCCCTTCAAAGTGAAAACTGACCCAAGCACCGTGTTGAATGATGAAGATTGTCCATGGCTACGACGCAATCAGAAGAAAGGGACACACAAGAAGAAAAAGTGAACACTAGATAGGGATGTTGTTGCTGATGTGTAATAATGTATTAAACCTTTTATGTAACTATGTCCTGAAAACTCAGAAGAGAGATCTAAACGGTTGCAGGACGTAGCTAGGGAACCCGAATATATGAGTGAGTAACCTGGGAAACAAAACACACGGTTTCTCCTAGCTACAGCCCGACACTGATTCACGGTCGAATGTCGTTGCATTCAGTGTCGGGCATAGCTAGGAAACCCGAATGTTTTGTGTTTGAGCGCCACTTCGATCCAAGCAGAGGTAAGACGTCTCTGATGATCTACAACCGTCCGGCAAGACATCTCTGATGATCTGCAACCGTTTGGAACGGTCGCAGGTCATCAGAGACGTCTTGCCGCTGGTTGCCCAAAGATGCCTCTCCGAGTGACGATGGAATGTTTTGTGTGAGTGAGTGACGCTGGAATTCCGGGAGGTGGGCTATATATAGGGTCATGTGGCTCACGAAGTGGTCGTGATACTGCTGATCCAACAGCTCACAATCCCTCAAAAGAAACACACCTCTGATCCAACGTCTCACGAGCGCTTGAAAGAAACACACGATCCGTGTGCTTCTTTAGTACCGGTTGGTAACACCAACCGGGACTAAAGTCGGGCTCACCCCTGATCCAACGTCTCACAAGCACTTAAAAGAAACACACCTCTGATCCAACGTCTCACGAGCGCTTGAAAGAAACACACGATCCGTGTGCTTCTTTAGTACCGGTTGGTAACACCAACCGGGACTAAAGTCGGGCTCACCCCTGATCCAACGTCTCACAAGCACTTAAAAGAAACACACCGCTTGATCCAACGGCTCCCAAGCGCTGGAAGGAAACACACGATCCGTGTGCTTCTTCCTGATCCAAGGGCTCACAAGCGCTCGAAAGAAACACACCGCTTGATCCAACGGCTCCCAATCGCTGGAAGGAAACACACGATCCGTGTGCTTCTTCCTGATCCACTGGAGAAGGTAGGCAACTTAATTCGATCCCGCCACCGTTTCCCGCCCAAATATTTCCCGCTATCGTTCCCCCCAAATGCCGCCACCGGTAGTTCTATAAAACCCAGTCGAAGGTAGGCATGGTACTCACTTGAGCGCAAGCATGGTGTGTATTGGTCCTTGCGAGAAGTGTGTGTCCGGGTTTCACATTTCCGCATCCGAGCATCTCGCCAGGCTTTCGAGCAATTTGAAGGTAGATGGTAGGGTAGTTCCAATTGAAGAAATTTTGCACACTGAGAGTCATCTCGCTTTGCTCGGGGCGAAGCTATGCCGCGATGGGTTTCCGTATAGGACCCCGCTCCAAATTCGTGCAGAAATGCTCACGCTTGCAGAGAAGTTTGACAGGAAAGTTACGAATAGTCCGTTCTACCGAACTGAAGCTGACCGTGATTCGTACGGTCGTTCCTGTCTCTGGGTAGTTGACAGCGATGATGACGACGATTTCATGCCGTCGTCAAAGGAAAGGAGGGTTGAAGCACTGAGCAAGAAGGCTGAAGCTTCGTCCAAGGGCAAAGGCAAGAAGGCAGAATCTTCGTCAAAGGGCAAGGAAGGCAAGAAGACAGAATCTTCGTCAAAAGGCATTGATGGGAGATAGGTATAGTCTTTGTTTTACTTGTGTTGTATCGTAATTTCAAGTTGTACCTTAATTTGTTCTATCCAGTATTTAGAACTAGTGAAGTTGTAACGTAGATGTCTAGTTGTATGTTAAATCGTCTCTGCATAAGACGGTTGACCGCACATCGGAGTTGTATCTTGGTTCACACGGTTGCGAAGATGGCGGCCGGCTTTTGGAGATTTTGTCCTCTGTTCCTCTCTTCGTCGCGGTTGGGTTTGCTCTGACCTTTCTGCGGAGGTACTGGAGGTGGTGTGGCCTGCTCCCGGTGGTGGTCGTCGGTTGGCGTGTTCGGCGTCCGCGTCGGGTGACTACTGCGGCGACATCACCTGGTGGCAGTAGAGAAGAAAGTAGAGAAAAAAACAAAATAGAAACCAAATAGATATAAAAAACAGAAAACAAAAGAAAGAAAAAAAACTAGAGATACAACCGGTACTAAAGGGCCGGGCTTCGCGCGGGAATTTTTGCCGCGGCCCAAAAGGCACCTATAGCACCGGTTGTAGTCTACAACCGGTACTAAAGACCCTTTAGTACCGGTTATAGACTACAACCGGTACTAAAAGTGTGTTGGGGGCAGTTAAAGCAGGGGATCGACGAATCGATCCCCAAATTCGCCCAAGTGCTGCTCCTCGACGCCCGCTCCTCGACGCCGGCGAAGTGCTGCTCCTCGACGCCGCGCGCCACCACGCCGTCGACGGGGCCGCCGCCCTCCACGCGCACACGTACGTCGCCCTCCGCGCCGTCGACCGCGCCGCCAAGGCCCTGACGCAGCCGCGCCCTGCTCCTCTGCCCTCCGGCCTACTCCTGCGTTGCGGCCTGCCGTCCGCGCCGTCGACGCCCCCCGCCGTCCGCCGCCGTCGACGCCCCACGCCATGGACGCCCCGCACGCCCACTCCGGCCGCCGCCGCCCTCCACCGCGCTGCGCCCCACGCCGTGCTCCACCGTGTGCTGCTCTCCACTCCAGCCGGCCACACATCAAGGTAATTTTTTTTAGTACTGTTTTTTTAGTCAATATTAAGTTTAGTTTACCTAAGTTTTTTGAGTACTGTTTTTTTAGCTAAGTTTAGTTTAGCTAAGTCTTTTTTTTAGTAGCAATTTTTTTGTTATTACTTGTTTTATTACTGTTTTTAGTTAAGTTTTAAATTTTGTTTAGCATTTTTAGAAATTTGTACCAATTTGTAGATAGCAAAATATAGATAGCATTTTGTTCATTTTGTAGATAGCAAAATAACAGAAATATAGATAGTTTAGAATGAAAATATAGATAGCATTTTTTGGAATTTAGTACTTTGTACTTTTGTAATTTTTGTATGAAAATTCTTGTTTAAAATGAGTATGAAAATTTGTTGTTCAAAATAAAAAAATGTTGCTAAGTTTCAAATATTGCAAGTTTCAAATATTGCAAAGTTTCAAATCTGGCTAATTTTGAATTAGCATTTTTGAAAGTTAGCGATTTTGAAAGTTAGAAATATTGCAAAGTTTCAAATATTGCAAATTTCAAATATTGCTAAGTTTCAAATATAGTTTAACATTGTAAAGTTTGAAACATTGTAAAGTTTGAAATTTTGCTAAGTTTGAAATATTGCTAAATTTCAAATATTGCTAAGTTTGAAATATTGTAAAGTTAGAAATATTGTAAAGTTTGAAATATTGCTAAGTTTCAAATATTGCTAAGTTTCAAATATTGCTAAGTTTGAAATATTGTTAAGTTTGAAATATTGCTAAGTTTCAAATATTGCTAAGTTAGAAATATTGTTAAGTTAGAAATATTGCTAAGTTTCAAAATTTGCAGTGACATTGAGCTATGGCGGACGATGCCCCCACCTTCATCCGAGATTTGGAGGAAGAAGACCGTCTCCAACAAATAATATATAACACCGCTGCCGGACCCAATTCCGATGGAGAATATTCCGATGGAGAAGATTCGTCCGACGGAGAAGACGCCGAAGAATTCAGCGCGAAATGTTTGAATGACTCCGGTGAGGGACTTGAGTTAGAAAAATTCAGAGATGACGACGACGACGAAGAAGAACCGTCTGGATCTAAGGCGGACGATGCCCTAGCTAAGAAGAAGGTATATATTAAGTCTTGTTGATCACTATAGCTAAATGCATTAATTGATTTATATGCGCACTTATTAACGAAACATTTTTCTTTCAGCCCTCTGGATCTAAGTCGTCAATCCCCGTACGAGGCCCGGCCCAAGGGTTAAAGCTCCCGGAAGGTGCAACGTTGTCGATCGACGAAGTTACCTTCAAAGGCAAACCAGAGAAACCCGATGGAATCTACAATAAATATGTACGGCAGTGCAGAGTTTTTGTAAGGGACATGGTCCCGATCACTGTGACAGAATGGAATGAGCCGAAGAAAGCCAACATAGGCGCAAAATATCTCGAGCAAAGAATTAAAGATACCCTTTGGGACTCGATGATGTCTAAATTCAACCTACCGGCAAATCTCCCACATAAGATGAAGGATAAAGTCAAGGAGTGGACTCTTAGCAAGATGGCCCAGCAATTCAACAACTGGAAGAACACATTGTGGAGAAAATATGGGAACAAAGATATAGTTTTCAAAGGACATCTAGAGAAGCTAAAAGATGATGGCTGAATTTGCGGCGTATAAGAATTCGGGCGTCTCTGTGGCCCGATCGACACAAAATAAGTTGAATGCCTCGAAGAAGAAATATTTCCATCATTTGGGCTCAGGTGGCTACAAGACCGCCTTGCCTAAGTGGCAAGCCTATGAAGACGAGCTGCGACTAAAAGGGATCACTCCACAGATAGATGACTGGCCCGACAGGTCCAAGTTCTGGTTGTTCGCGCATGGGGCAGTGTTGCACCCAGAAACATGGCTGATTGTTGCAAAGGGAAAATGGCGGAGAAAAATTAGAAGAGGCATCAGAAAAATAAGAAGAGTCATCAGAAAAATTAGAAGAGTCATCAGAAATTGTGCGGGAAAGGAGTTGCCCAGCTCGGAGAACAAGAAGCACAATCGCTCGCCCCGCTCATTGTACCTTCTAAAACTCGGGAAATCGAGCATGGAGAAGTTGTCCTTGGCGACTCAGGTTACCCCATGGCGGAGATTGCCCCACGATTTTATTTTGAACTCGGGCTGCCTATGGTGGAAAATCCGAGCCAGCTAACAACACAGTTATGGAATTTGAATCGCTGGTACATGACCGGCGCAAAAGAAGGGAAATTCTCTCTCATGGCGGCGGTTAAGGAACAACACTACTTCCGAGAATATTGTGTGCATGTTGAGTTCCGAGAACTTTTTCAGATGTACAATCAACGTGCTCTCGACAAATCTCTCATCAGCTGCTATTGTCTGTAAGTAATTTATTCGTGTAATTTAATTATCTATAGTTATAAGCTCTCGTTCATTGCTTGTAATTATCGTCACAAAATTCTTTTGTACGCTAATTATGCAGAATGAAGATACGTGAATGCAGACTCAAAGGAATCTGGGACATTGGTTTCATTGACCCGGATAAAGTTCATGTCAAGACCGTGGATGAAAATCCCGTGAACACAGAGGACGTTTTGCTAATGTTCTTTAAGCGACAAAGTACCAAAAAGGAAATACTATTTCCTTACAACTTCGGGTGAGTTTTACCGTCTTCTACACATTCTATTTTGCTTCCCCGATATAAAGTGTACTCGATAAGTTCTGAATACCTGCATATATAAACGTGCGCAGGTTCCACTACATTCTGCTAATCATTAGACTCGAGGAAGGAGAAGTTGAAGTCTGGGACTCACTAAGGAAAGATCAAAATGAATACAAAAGCGTGCGTCTAATGCTCAAGAGGTAATTTCAATCACACTATATCAGCCTCTTTCGTTCATTTCCGGATATCAAAAGTATAAGTAATAACTACTCAATTCATTTTCTTTTCCGGACAGGGTTTACAGAAAGTTCAAAGCGGAAGAACGCGGTGTATGGCCAGAAAAGCTGGAGTTCAAGTCTAACAACGTAAGTACTACTACGTGTATCTTTCTAATACCATTATCATTCTCTTGATTATTATTTGATTAAATTATATTCTTGTATATATAGTGGTGTCTGCGACAACCAAAGGGGACAGAACTATGTGGATACTACGTTTGCGAGTACATTCACAAGAAGGTCAATGAGAGAGTCAAGAGTGTAAGAAATCGAGAGGTACGTGAACATCATACACAACTTTTATTTTGCCACCATGCATCAATTGTGTTTAGTTTCGATCATAGCTGATTTTATTTCCTTCTTTTAAAGATGTCAAACAAGCGGAGCCAGCTCCTACCACGCAACCGCGTAAAAGCTATTGCGGAGGAATTGGCGGGATTCTTACTTACACATGTCATAGATGAACACAGTGAATTCTACTTTGACGAAAGACCACCTCCACCCCCTGCAGTCGATGCTACAAGGGACCCGCCGGCAGTCGATGCTACAAGGGAACCGGCTCCATTGTAATTAATTAGGAGTACTTAAATTTATATGTGATGAGAGTACTTTGTATGTGTATAATGACTACTTTATATGTGTAGTGAGTACTTTATACGCGATCTCCTCCGAAACCCTGAAAAATGAGCGAAAAGGAAAAAACAGAAACCCTAAACCCCGAAAAATAATCGAAAAGAAAAAAACTAAAACCCCCCTGAAATAATAAGCAAAAAAAGCAGGAACCTTTAGTACCGGTTTTTATTACAAACCGGTACTAAAGGTCCTCAGGGTCGAGCTTGCCTCTGCGCCCACGTCGAGACCCTTTAGTACCAGTTTTATTTAGGTGCCGGTACTAAAGGGTTACCCCTTTAGTGCCGACCCTTTAGTACCGGTTGTGTGGCCGGTACTAAAGGCCATCTACAACCGGTACTAGAGGTGGGTTCTCTACTAGTGGAGACACTAGTAGAAAGAGAGGCTTTCGTCTGGAGCCCAAATTTGCATTAGCCCCGGTTCAGGGAAAAACCGGGACCAATGCCAGGCACTGGTCCCGGTTCGAGCTGCCAGGAGCCCGTGGACCATTGGTCCCGGTTCGGTTGGGGACATTGGTCCCGGTTCGTGCCACGAACCGGGACCAATGCTCCAGTGCCGGACACGTGGTGCCGCGGAGCTTTGGTCCCGGTTCGTGCACGAACCGGGACCAATACCCCTCCCCTGCCTATAAATAACCCACCCCCTCTCTTCTCTCCTCTGTTTTTTTTCTGGTTGGATTGGTGGGAAGTGGGTGCTAGTTTTTTTTCCTTTGCCACGCACAAGATGTGTTCGATGAAATGCCCGAGCCACACTTAAGTTCACACAAGATGATATCCTCGGCCGAGGTTAGCAACTTTATCCTTTTCATCTGTAATTGATACAGAAATATTGCACGTGTCGATGTACGGTGGTCATTTCACTATTCAAGATGTTATTGTAATGGTATTTGATAAACTTAATTATATGATGCAGATGGATGCACGGATGCGATGGATGTACGGCGAACGACGCAGTTCCGAGTTTATTGCAGGCCTGCATAAATTTCTCGAAGTGGCTGAGGCAAACAAAGTGAATAATTTTATGCCTTGTCCATGTGAGAAGTGTCGGAACGTCAGGGAGTACTCTGACCCGAAAACCATTCAAGACCACGTGATTCGGAGAGGTTTCATGCCCAGCTATAATTGTTGGACCAAGCACGGAGAAAGAGGGGTTAGATGGAAGACAATGAAGAAGAGGAGGATGATGATGTTCCCTGAGGAATGCGGTGATACTGTAATGGAAGACGTTGAAGAAGAAGGAGGTGAACATCGGGCATCAGATGAGCCCGCTGATGGTCTTGGTGGGGTCATTTCTGATGCAAAGCGAGAATGCGATACAGAAAAGGAGAAGCTAAAGTTGGAGGCCATGCTAGAGGATCACAAAAAGTTGCTGTACCCAAATTGCGAAGATGGCAGCACAAAGCTCGGTACCACACTGGAACTGCTGAAATGGAAGGCAGAGACTGGTTGTTCTGACAAGGGATTTGAGAAGTTACTGAAAATAATGAAGCCGAAGCTTCCAAAGGATAACGAATTGCCCGAGACTACATACGAAGCAAAGAAGGCTATCTGCCCTCTAGGATTAGATGTGCAGAAGATACATGCATGCATTAATGACTGCATCCTGTACCGCGGTGAGGAGTACGAGAATATGGATAAATGCCCGGTATGCAATGCACTGCGGTACAAGATCAGACAAGATGACCCTGGTGATGTTGAGGGCGATGACGAGCCCCCCCGGAAGAGGGTTCCTGCTAAGGTGATGTGGTATGCTCCTATAATACCACGGTTGAAACGTCTGTTCAGAAACAAAGAGCATGCCAGGTTGTTGCGATGGCACAAAGAAGAGCGTAAGAAAGACGGGAAGTTGAGACACCCCGCCGATGGGTCCCAGTGGAGAAAAATCGACAGAGAGTTCCCGACATTTTCAGATGACGCAAGGAACTTAAGATTTGGTCTAAGTACAGATGGCTTTAATCCTTTTGGGGAGCAGAGCTCCAGTCATAGCACTTGGCCCGTGACTCTATGTATCTACAACCTTCCTCCTTGGTTGTGCATGAAGCGGAAGTTCATTATGATGCCAGTGCTCATCCAAGGCCCGAAGCAACCCGGCAACGACATTGATGTGTACCTAAGGCCATTAGTTGATGAACTTTTGCAGTTGTGGTCCGAACCAGGTGTACGTGTGTGGGATGAGCACAAACAACAGGAATTTGACCTACGAGCGTTGTTGTTCGTAACCATCAATGATTGGCCTGCTCTTAGTAACATTTCAGGACAGTCAAACAAGGGATACAATGCATGCACGCACTGTTTAGATAAGACTGAAAGTATACATTTGGGAAACAAGAACGTGTACCTGGGGCATCGTCGATTTCTTCCGAACAGTCATGCCGTAAGAAAGAAAGGCAAGCATTTCAACGGTGAGGCAGATCGCCGGAAGAAGCCTAACCTCCCTGATGGTGATGTTATATATGACATGGTCAAGGATTTAGAAGTAATCTTTGGAAAGGGTCCTGGCAGTCTATCTGTTCCGAATGACGCTGACAACCACGTACCCATATGGAAGAAGAAATCTATATTTTGGGAGCTACCCTATTGGAAAGTCCTAGAGGTCCGGTCTTCAATCGACGTGATGCACGTGACGAAGAATCTTTGCGTGAACCTGCTAGGCTTCCTGGGCGTGTATGGGAAGACAAAAGATACACCAGAAGCACGGGAGGACCAGCAACGTATGAAAGACCCATACAACAAGCAGACGGATAAAGGGCGTCAATACTTAAGCAGCTACGCTCTTACCAAAGCAGAGAAGGAAATCTTTTTTGAATGCCTGAGCAGTATCAAGGTCCCGGCTGGCTTCTCGTCAAATATAAAGGGAATAATAAATATGGCAGAAAAAAATTCCAGAACCTGAAGTCTCATGATTGCCACGTGATTATGACGCAGTTGCTTCCGGTTGCATTGAGGGGGCTTCTACCGGAAAATGTTCGAGTACCCATTGTGAAGCTATGTGCATTCCTCAATGCAATATCTCAGAAGGTCATCGATCCAGTAACTCTACCAAGTTTACAGAAGGCTGTGGTCCAATGTCTTGTCAGCTTCGAGTTGGTGTTCCCCCCATCATTCTTCAATATTATGACGCATCTCCTGGTTCACCTAGTCGACGAGATTGCCATTCTCGGTCCTGTATTTCTACACAATATGTTCCCCTTCGAGAGGTTCATGGGAGTCTTGAAGAAATATGTTCATAACCGTGCTAGGCCAGAAGGAAGCATCTCAAAGGGCTATGGAACAGAGGAGGTCATTGAGTTCTGTGTTGACTTTATTCCTGACCTTAAGCCGATTGGTGTTCCTGAATCGCGGCATGAGGGGAGACTGAGTGGAAAAGGCACGCTAGGAAAGAAAGCACTGATATGTAGGGACGGGCATTCTTTAACTCAAGCACACTACACAGTTCTACAAAGTTCCACCTTCGTGGCTCCGTATATCGAGGAACACAAGAATTATGTACGCTCCAAGAACCCGGGGAGGATGACTCCTGGATTAAAGAAAAACACATGGAGACTTTCGGCAGTTGGTTGCGATTACAGCTCATGAATGACACCACTGTCGGAGATCAGCTCTACTTGTTGGCCGCGTCACCATCTTCGACTGTATTGAATTTCCAAGGGTACGAGATAAATGGGAATACATTTTACACGATCGCCCAAGATAAAAAGAGCACCAACCAAAACAGTGGTGTCCGCTTTGATGCAAAGACGAGATGGGCAAAAGGACACATACTATGGTTACATAGAGGAGATATGGGAACTTGACTATGGACCTACTTTTAAGGTCCCTTTGTTTCGGTGCAGTTGGGTCAACATGAATGGAGAAGGGATAAAGGTAGACCAGCTGTACGGAATGACAACAGTGGATCTCAAGAATCTTGGTTGTTACAGGAACGAACCATTCGTCCTAGCCAATGATGTGGCTCAGGTTTTCTATGTGAAGGACATGTCCTCCAGACCGAAAAAAAGAAAAAATAAGCAAACGAATACATCAGACGATGAGCCAAAGCGTCACATAGTTCTTTCAGGGAAAAGAAACATCGTGGGAGTCGAGGACAAGACAGACATGTCAGCAGATTATGATAAGTTTGATGAAATTCCGCCCTTCACAGTGAAAACTGACCCAAGCATCCCGTTAAATAATGAAGATGCTCCATGGTTACGGCCGAAGCGATCATAGGCCAGGGACATACGCGAAGAAGGGTTCATGGCATTTATGTAAATCAATGTAATGTATTAAACCTTTATGTGATGTGTAGTAATGTATTAAACCTTTATGTGGTGAAAACCATAATACATAGCTTGGGTCCATTTTTATTTAACCATAATACATCACGAATAATATCACTAACTTTAGTCCCGGGTGGTATCACGGCCCGGGACTAGAAACACACCCCTGATCCAACGGCTCACAAGCCCTCAAAAGAAACACACCCCTGATCCAACGGCTCACAAGCGCTCGAAAGAAACACACGATCCGTGTGCTTCTTTAGTCCTGGTTGGTGGCATGTGGCTCATGAAGTGGTCGTGATACTGCTGATCCAACAACTCACAATCGCTCAAAAGAAACACACCCCTGATCCAACGTCTCACAAGCGCTTGAAAGAAACACTAGTAGGAAAAGGCTTATAGCCACCAGCGTACCGCTGGCGGACAACGTCTTCGTCCGCCAGCGCTACGACCGCTGGCGGTCGGTTTTTCCTGTCCGCCACTGGTTCTGGACGTACCGCTGGCGGACAACAGCACAGCTCGCCAGCGGTAGGAACTGGAATCTGGGACGAGGCGGGGCAAACTACCTCTGGCGGGCACAATACGCGCCCGCCAGAGGTATTAAACGTACCGCTGGCGGACGATAGACAGGGCCCGCTAGCGGTAGTTGCCGCAGCTGAGCTTAGCTGGGGAAAAAATGGGGACAGTACCGCTGGCGGGCTGACGAAATAGTACGCTAGCGGTCCGTTCAGTACCGCCAGCGGTAACCTAGGAAAGTGACATATATGAGTGCGGCCGCACCTACCACCCTTGCTCACTTATTGCACTTCACTCTTTCTCTCTTAGCTCGAGTTTCCCCCATTTGTGGCTCATTTCCTCCATGAAATTAATCACTTTTAGCCAACAAAAAGTGATTTAGTTGATAGATCCCACTAGATCTCTCCCCCACATCCAACTTTGACCAAAAGAAATCCACTCAAGTCACTCAGATCTCAAGATCAAGATTTCATCTTCGGCCGACTTCCGCGGTTATTTTGACGTGTGTTTTAACATTCTTAAGGTGATCTTTTAGCGATATAAGTTAAAACACATTCTTAAAATTAATTTGGTCGGATAAATGCGCCTGCCGTAACCATGCGAAATGCTGGATGAAAAATGGCTTGGAATGTGTGAAATTGAGTTGTGATGAATAAATTTATGTTGTGATGTGTGAAAATTAATGAGGGTGCCAATACGATGCCGGAATGTTGATTCATTTTCCGTTTCGGCAACTTTTGGCACTCTCCTTGGGTCCTATTTGTAGGAAGGTCATGGCGAATTTTTTCGTGAAATAAACCCGATAAAATATTAAATGGTGCTTAATTATTGTCTTGATTATACAACGTGCAGGTGATAATGGTTATTATGAGTGAACATGTCGTGAATACATATTTGAGACACGTGACGGAAGACATGCTGCAGAATAAGCGCAAAGATATACAGTGTCCGTGTCGCGCATGCAAACTCGAGGTCGGCATCAGTCTATTTACCGGAACTTTGCTGGAACACCTGCTCTTCCGTGGTTTCATGGATGGCCACACTCGTTGGTTAACAGATGATGAACATGATGGAAATGATGGTGCACCGGAAGGAAATAATCAGGATCAAGGGCAGCAAGACAATAACAACGAGGGGCCAGAACACGAAGAGCCTGATCCGGATCCCGTGCAACATGATGAAGTAGAAGAAGACGATGATGATCGTGTGGTACTAGAAGAGGAGGACACACGGACACCGCTAACTTCAGTCGTGCGGGACCCTCATCTAACAGAATTGTTTCTTCAGAAGACGACTAAAAGGGAATCTAAGCTGGCGCAATTGGAGAAAGATTCAAATATTCCGTTGTATCCAGGCTGCGACCCAGAAGCTTCCCGCTTGAAAGTATCGCTTGATTTTCTGCAGATGAAGACAAGACACAAATTGAGCGATATAAGCGTCGATGCTAACCTGGAATATTTGCACGGTATCCTTCCGAAGGGCAACACGTGTCCTAAAAGTTGTGACGAAGCCAAGAAAGTCGTGTGCCCCTTTGATTTACCGCACGAGAGGTACCATGTGTGCATCTTCGATTGCTACATATTTCGGAAAGAGGACGAGGGAATGACCAAATGTCCAGTGTGCAATGCCAATCGATACAAGACCGGGAAGAAAGCCCCTCGCAAAGTTGTGTGGTACTTTCCGCTCATTTCTCGTCTGCAGCGATATTTCACAGACCGTAAGGAAGCAAAGCTTATGCGCTGGCACGCGGAAAGAAAGGCGGCAGTGGTGCAAGATTCAGACCAGAGTGAAAAGATAATTCTGACACACCCTTCGGATGCAAGCCAGTGGAAAGCATTAGACTCTTTCGATGCAGACTTTGGACACGAGCCAAGGAATATCAGATTGGGTTGCAGCACCGACGATCTCAATCCGTTTGGCAACCAGAGCAGTTCACACAGTACGTGGCCCGTGTTTGTATGGATATACAACCTACCTCCCTGGTTGTGTATGAAAAGGAAGTACATACACATGAGCATGCTAATTCAAGGGCCGAAACAACCTGGCAGCGACATCAATCTGTATCTAAAGCTACTGAAAGATGAGCTAGACACGTTATGGTCGTCCCAAGGGGTTCCCACTTGGGACGCCATCGCAGAAGATTATTTCCCTATGAGAGCTGCCTTGTTGTGTACAGTGCACGATTTGCCCGGCTACGCATATGTTGCCGGCCAGGTGTGCCACGGATATTTCGGATGTGTCATGTGCCTGGATGATCCGACATACCTCCAGCTGAAGAAAGACGGTTCTTCGAAAACCGTCTACATAGGCCATCGAAGGTGGCTAGACGATGAAGACCCATGGAGATGGCGTGGAGCCCTTTTCAACGGTAAAGATGAGCTCCGAGAACCTCCACTTAAGAAGAGCGGCGATGACATTTACGAGTTGCTGAATGAATGGCAAGAGTGCCCTGAGCCGGGAAAGAAGCGAAAGGCGCCAAAACCGCTCTGTGGTGTTTGGAAGACGAGGTCTGTGTTTTGGGACTTGCCATACTGGCCCATCTACACTACGCCAAATTGCCTTGATCTAATGCATGTGACGAAGAATGTGTTCGAGAGTATGTTTGGCACTGTACTCCACATGGCGGACAGGACCAAAGATGGGCCAAAAGCAAGATTGGACCTTAAACATATGGACATCAGGAAAGAGCTTCATGCGCAGCGCAAAAATGTGGTAGACGACCAGTTGGATGAGGAGATGGACGGTCACAATGCCAAAAGGGTTAAGAAGAATGACTATTACTGTCCCCCCTCTTGCTTCACTCTTAGTCCAAAGGAGGTCGAACAATTGATGAAGTGCCTTCTAGGAGTCAAAGTGCCTTTGGGTTACTCGGGGCTGATAAGCAGATTCTTAGACTGGCAGAAAAAGAATTTCAGCGGTATGAAGTCTCATGATTGTCACGTGATGATGACACAGATATTCCCAGTTGCGATCCGAGGGATAATGGACAAGCACGTCCGTGAGACCCTTTTTGGACTCTGTAACTTCTTTGACGTGATCTCTCGAAAGTCAATCACCGCAAAGAGACTCTCAACACTGCAGGAAGAGATTGTTGTGATACTATGCGAGCTTGAGATGTACTTCCCGCCCGCATTCTTTGATATTTGCGTGCATTTGTTGGTCCACATCGTGGATGATATCATTCATCTCGGACCGTTGTTTCTCCACAACATGATGGCGTTCGAAAGGATGAATGGGGTCATAAAAGGATTTGTTCGTAACAGGGCCCGTCCGGATGGAAGCATCGTTCAAGGCTTTCTCACTGAAGAGTGCATCTCTTTCTGCACGAATCATCTGGAGATAATTGATAACCCTGTTGGTTTGCCCCCAAACAAGCACTTTGGCAAGTTAGGTGGGTTAGGTCACAAAAATGGCGCGCGGGACTTACATGTGGGCTTCAGTAAGAGAATGGCCGACTTTAAGAGGGCAAACTTAGTAGCTCTCCAACACCTTCAAATGGTCGATACTTGGGTGCAAAAGCACAAACTGGAGATTAAGCAGAAGTACATTGACCAGGGCAGGCAAAGGACCGAAGGAGAAATAATCAGAGAGCACAACTCCTCTTTCTTGAGTTGGTTCAAAGATGAGCTTGTCGCTCCGCCAACGGATGATGCAGAAGGTAGATGGTTATACGACTTGTCACGTGGCCCCGCCCCCAACCTCGCGACATTTCAAGCATATGATATCAACGGGTTCACTTTCTACACAGAGGCAAAGGACAAAACTTCTGACTATCAAAATTCAAGGGTAACAATGCTATCTTACGTCGGTGACAAAAAGTTCAGGTACTACGGAAGGATAGAGGACATCTGGGAGCTTAACTACTCTGGAGAGAAGGTGCCGATGTTCCGTGTGAGATGGGCTAGGTTATCCACCGTGAAAAAGGAAGACCAATACTTCACCACCATGGTTTTACCGGAAGCCGGCACTTCATCAAGCAGCACGAACGTCACCGCACAAAATGAGCCATGGGTATTGGCTAAGCACGTGTCTCAGTGCTTCTTCATAACCGACCCGTCAAAGCCTAGCCGTGTAGTCGTGAGGAGAGGCAAAAGAAACATCATTGGAATGGATGGACTCACGAACGAGGACGACTTCGACCAGTACGGTGACCCTAATATTGAAGATGATGAAGATGATGATAACACGCCATACACATCAAGAAGAAGCAGAACCACGAAGATGATGATAACACGCCATACACATCAAGAAGAAGCAGAACCACGCTATCCACGAGAGGAGGTCTTCCATTCTTAAGAAGAGGTCATAATGTGGGGCTGAATTATGTAGCTAAGACCACCAAGAAAGGCAAGAAGAAGGCCAAAGAAAAGCGCGAGACACATGCATGTGTGTTATTGTAAAAAGTTGTAATTTAATTAAGATGTTTAATTTGAACAATGTGATGTGTATGAATATTTATTTATATACACACAACTATTTATTTATATACGCACAACTATACTAGAAAATACTAAATAATAACAAAAAACAGAATAAAAAACAAAACAGAAAATTTTAAAACATACCGCTGGCGGATAAATCGTTCCGTCCGCCAGCGGTAATCATATACCGCTGGCGGACACTGGCCCGTCTGCCAGCGGTAAGTGTGGCCGGCCCACTTACCGGCTGGTCGGGCCGCTCTCTCTTTCCATCTTCCCAGTTCCCCCACCCGCGCCCGGCCTCCTCTCTAACTCTAACACCGCGCCGCCGCCGCGCCGCCCCGGCCTCCGAACCGGCCCGCCGCCCACATTCGTAGCCGACGCCGCCGTCGACCGCCGCCCCACCCCCCACCGCCCCGATTCGCCTCCCGCGCCGCCCCGATTCGCCGCGCCGCCCCAATTCGCCGCCCCACCCCGCGCCGCCCCGATTCGCCGCCCCGCGCCTCCCCAAATCGTCTCCCCGCGCCGCCCCGACTTAGCCGCCCCGATTCGCCACGCCTACTCGCCGCCTCCCCGACCGCCGCCGTCGCCGGCCTACTCCTCCACGCCGCCGCGCCCCTCCCGGTGAGCTCACCCACCTTCTCCTCCCTCCCCTCCCACCCGTTAACCGCCGTGCACGGAAGGTGTTTGTTGAAATGCCATTACTATTTTTTACCCCTTATTTGTGGTTAGTGGTGACAATATGAAGTATGCATGTGAATATGGTTGCGGATGTGATTCGGTGGTGGTTGTGATGTGATTCGGAAATGCCGATTTTGGTGGTTGTGATGAATATAAAATGTTTGCAGGTACCCTTGAGTCCCTTGAGATTGCCGGAACGTTGATTAGCTTCCGTTTCGGCAAATTCGGGTACTCCATATCTCGTAATTGTAGCCAAGGTCATGCCAAAAAAATCGTGAATTTTTTCGTTATACTAAAGTTCGACTTTTCTCGTTAGTGTGAACATGGCGGACAACGACGAGGCCGGCGGTTCTCATATACAAGACGAGGATCCGATGCAGGCGTTCATAGAGAACGAACTCAGAAATACCTTCAAATCCATGTTACCTACTGTCCGTGAGTTTGTTGGGACTTGGATGAAGGGAGGCCAAGTAGGACCTCCCCCATGATTGGCTACGGGTGCGGCAACTCTATCACCAATTTGGTTCCTATCTTGCCAAATCATGGGACGCCAGAAGATGCGCTAGTGAACAAGCCTAAGAAGGCACGTAAAAGATACAAGAAAACAAAATTGGACGACTCCACCGTCCCACCGGAGCAGGGGACTGATTCCCGGTTTATGGACAGGATACCCATCAAGGACTGGCATAAGATGCATCACTTGGGTAGATCGATCCTGCCGGCGGATCGTGTCAAACAGTTGAGAGGACATTTGTTGGACCTAGATGAGGTTGTTCTTGTTGTGGAGAGGAAACTTCTCGACCAAGAAGCTCCAACATATCCCCTTTTCATTGCAAATGTACCAGAACGGTTGGGCTTTGTCAGGGAAAATAGCGCAGACCTGCTCTTTGTGAGATTTGATGATATCTTCACAGTGTACCATAGTCTTCCGCTCCACCCATCCATAGTCCGTCTTGTTGCGCTCCAAATGGCGCACCAAATCAAAATGGGGAATACCCCCGGCATAGTGATGGTTGACCCCTACTACATGCAAGAAATGTTCGTGAACAACCCTGAGGGTAGGAAATCCGCGACCAGTTATCTCCAAAAGCTCTTCCTCGACAATGCGTCGAGCCCGCCGTGCTCATTTCTCTTGCCTTATTTTCCCGAGTAAGTCATGCCTACCTGTCATAACATGCTTCCACAGATTTCCATCGTTGAATTTGCGTCTACAATGGTGATGTTTTGCGCAGAAACAAACACGGCACCCTCATCCACTTGGACATGAAACGCTTAGCTGCCTTGTATCTCGATAGCGGGGATCGCTATGAAGACAGGGCGGAGTCTAAGTGGGACTACACCGACATCAAGATTGTTCTGAATAATGCTCTCCACGGCTACGCCATGAAGGGTGGCCCGATTTTAAAAACAAGAAAGTCAGAGGATGGAAGGTTTAGGTTCGCGCACAGAACGTATTTCCCCTGCATGAAGCAGGATTCAAGTAGTTGCATGGAGTCATGGTACCTCCTCTATCAAATGAGGTGATTTTTTAAAGTTTCAACGACGAGGCCACTTTATTTCTCGTGATTTCAACGCATGGGTTGCAAGACTAAAGGACTCCGCTGATTATGTTATCAGAGCCGAGTTCCGATACATTCAGAACATGATCGCGCGAATCATCATGTGTGACGTCCTAGATCAAGATGGACAATTCTACTACGGCTTACAACCACCAGCTAATGCCGATATAGAAAGGCGCTTAACCTATTCGGGTGATGACAGGCCATTCAACTCGTTAAATGGTTGTGAACCATTCCCGTAGATACCAGAGAGAAGGTGATCGAGGAACAAATCTTTATTCTGTCTTATGTACACAACTCGTTAGATGCATGCATGCTTAGTTAATTTTTTGTTTGCTTTAATCTTTCTTCTCTCTTATGTACACAAATCTTTTTTCTTACAACTCTTATTTGACTTGTAATTTTATATGCATCTTGTGTACAGAGAAATGGGGAAGTGGTATGTGGTGTACAAAGGTCGTGTTCCAGGAGTATATGAAAAGTGGGAAGACTGTAAAAAGCAAGTGAACCAGTTCAAAGACAACAACCACAAGAGCTACAAGACTAAAGCGGAGGCGGAAGCTAGGTATGCCAACCATCTACTTGAGGAAGAAAAGACGAACCGGATGATGAAGTCCAACATCATCGTGAACAACCACAACATTTATGAAAGTAAAGCGGAGACATAAGCTAGATATTTGCATCACCTGCTTGCGGAA
This sequence comes from Poa pratensis, assembly GCA_947311845.1. NCBI lineage: Eukaryota > Viridiplantae > Streptophyta > Magnoliopsida > Poales > Poaceae > Poa > Poa pratensis. The sequence continues at coordinate 13,184,352 of CAMZMU010000069.1, read as the reverse complement.
GAGAGGAAGAACCGGATGAAGTCCAACTTCATCGTGATCCCCTTCTTACTGATCATTATTGGCATTCTCTTGTATAAGATTGTGTTTTAGATGACAATAGTAATCCATTTGGAAAACTTCCGTGTATGAATTAATCTATCGACATGTATTCGTGTATGACAACTTTTGACACGTTTGTATGTGGAAATTTCTATGTTATTATCATTTTCGTCGCCTGTACCTCAATATCCTGTATTTATATTTGATATGCTGCTGGAATACGTTATTTAAAAAAACAAAAAATACCACGAAAAATGTACCGCTAGCGGACACAGAGGCGTACCACTGGCGGACAGCTCTCTCAGAACTCCAATCAGCGAGGCGTACCGCTGGCGGCCGAAGTATCTTAGCGCTGGCGGCCGCTGCTGCACGCCAGCGCTGCCTATCCTCGCGCTGGCGGGCGGAAATTGTGCCCGCCAGCGGTAACGATCGTTACCGCTAGCGGAATCACCGCTGGCGGGCGCCCGCCCGGCAGCGGTAGACCATTTCCGTCCGCCAGCGGTAGGCCTTTTCCAACTAGTGAAACACACGATCTGTGTGCTTCTTTAGTCTCGGTTGGTAACACCAACCGGGACTAAAGGCGGGCTTTGCGGTCACGACACGTGTCCTCCCCCAGCGCTGCCCTGGGCATGTGTCCTCTCCCAGCGCTGCCCTGGAGGTCTTTATATATTGTCGCCGACGAGGTAAACCCTAATCCACCATTCCTAGCCACGAATGCATTGTCTCCACGAGATGGAACCGCCACGCCCGCCGTAGCGCCTTCTGGACGAGGTCGAGCATGCTCGGCAGAGCGCGCTTGGGCACAACCACGGGAGCCTATCCCGCCGTATGCCCACGAGCCCGGCGTGGAGAGGAATGCCCAGCTACCGGCCTCCTGCTCCACCAGGTGCCGCCGCACCTCCACCTGGCACCGCTGCACCTCCACCAGGTGCCGCCGCTCCTCCCACGGAGGAGGAGGACAACAACTTCGACTGGAGCGACGACGGGGAAGAGGGTTGTGGGTTGCAGATACAGGAGGCCATGGAAGCCTCCTTCCAGTCTGTCCGCGACTACCCTTTCCAGCGAGCCAAGACTGCCTACCAGCTCAAGGCGAAGGAGGCTTCCGAGTTGGATTGGGCGCTGAAAGACTCATCCTCCATGGATCTTGCCCTCCGCCGCAAACGTGCGCGCGAGAACCGGGCGGCCGCCCACGGGGCGGGCTCCTCCGGCCGTTCCCCCCAATCCTACGGCCTTCGAGCCAGCAAGTCTGTTTATGTAGAATAATGTTGGTGATGTTGGATCAGGGGTGTGTTTCTTTCAAGCGCTTGTGAGACATTGGATCATGTGTAATAATGTATTAAACCTTTTATGTAATGCATTCTATGGAATGTATTAAACCTTGATGTGGCTCACGAAGTGGTCGTGATACTGCTGATCCAATAGCTCACAATCCCTCAAAAGAAACACACCCCTGATCCAACGTCTCACAAGCGCTTGAAAGAAACACACGATCCATGTGCTTCTTCCTTATTGGTGGGATTCCCTTTAGTCCCGGGTGGTAGCTCACAAAGTGATATCCAACAGCTCACAAGCCTTCAAAAGAAACACACCCCTGATCCAACGGCTCACAAGCGCTCGAAAGAAACACACGATCCGTGTGCTTCTTCCTTATTGGTGGGATTCTCACTATATATATGTAGTCATGCATGGCATCCATTGGCATAGCACATCTAAACTCATATATGCATCCTCATAACTCTCCCATGGCTTCCACCGTACCCACTCTAACCTACTCGGAGGCGGAGGCGCTTTGCGCCTCGAACTACCCCTGCCCGCCCGGCTACGACGTCCCCGCCGGCTGGAGGCTGAGCACCGGAGGCGTGCCGGTCCCTCCTGTCCCTCAAGGTTTGGCACGCCAGGCAGCCATCACGAACCACTACTACCTCGAGCCCACTCCGGAGCAGCGGATGGATTCCCGCTGGCATCCAGACTATCGCCCAACTTGGGATGCCTTCTTCATTGAAAGGCGTGAGAAGGCGCTCGCCAGGTACGAGGAGGACCGCCCGCGTCCTTCGAACTTCAACGAGGCCGGCCGTCGGCTGTGGTGGGCCGGCCGGACTCTCAAGAGGGTCATGGACTACATGACGGCCAGCGATAACCCCCGCCTGCGCTACCCTCAATTAGAGTCCAGGCGACAACCCCCGTCAATGACTACATCACGGCCGTCCGACGACAGCGACGACGACGGCGGCGACTACGACGACTACGAGGACGAGTATTATAGACCTAGGCAGGAGTATGACTAACCTGAGCCACATCATTGGTTAGGACAAATGGTTCGTCTATGTACCCAAGATTGTTGTCATTCCCTAATGCTGGTCTAGCTACGACGACGATCGTGTAAAATGTATTATTTATCTCTGCATTTCCAACTAATGATCTTTAGCATCTGAATAAGTAATCTGGTTTTGAATTAGTTATGCAAAAGATAAAAGTTAATGCATTTTTTAATTCAAAATGGCAAAATGGTTAATAGTTTGAAAGTTTAGTGAGATTCAAATTGAAAATGACAATAATAAAGTATGCAAAAGATATGAGTTAATGCATTTTTGAATTGAAAATGGCACAGTTGATACATGATGCAAACAGATGTATGGATGATATATTCAGATTCCTTATTTTTTCTGATAATAATAAACATATTATTGTATTATTTGGATTTATAATAATAGACATATAAATAGATGGGGTTCATTTTTCTTAGCATTTTGATATATTAATCATAATTTTCTGATAAACAGATTAAAAGTTATTGATTTTACAAGTTTAAATCATTTCCTGGAAATTATATAAAAAACAAAAAAATCGAAAAGCCCATTTAGTCCCAGTTCCAGCCTCGAACCGGGACTAAAAGCGGCCCAAAATTACGCGAACTTCAAGCGGCCCAAAATTTGACCTTTGGTCCCGGTTGTTCTTACAAACCGGGACCAAAGACCCTTTCGTCCCGGTTGGTAAGAACAACTGGGACCAAAGGCCTTTTGTTTATAACGCCCGTGCCTTTCCTCTTCTTCCACCTCTGCCGCAGTTCCCCCGACGAGAGAAGCGCTCTGGCGAAGCCCTGCTCCGGCGATTTTTCGATCTCCGGCGCGGCCCCGCCCTCCACCTCTGCCGCCACCCTGCTCCGGCGCGGCCCCGCCCTCCACCTCCTCCGCCGCGCGGATTGACCGGCCGCGGAGCCGCCGCCGCGCCTCCCTCTTGCTCGCCGGGCCGAAGCTCGCCCCTGCTCACCGGCGCGGCTAATCCGGCCGTCCAGACGCCGCCACCCTGCAGTGGCGTGCTCCACCACCACCGACGCGCTCCACCACCACCGCCGGTCGTAGCTACTCAAGGTGTGAGTGCTTTTTTGTTCATAATTTTGCATTGTAGATTGTAGATTAAAATGTTTAGAAATTTTGCATTGTAGATTAAAATGTTTAGAAATTTATAGCATTGTAGATTGTAGATTAAAATGTGTAGATTCATAATTTTGCATTGTAGATTAAAATATTTAGAAATTTTGCATTGTAGATTAAAATTGTAGATTAAAATGTTTAGAAATTTTGCATTGTAGATTAAAATTGTAGATTAAAATGTTTAGAAATTTATAGCATTGTAGATTGTAGATTAAAATGTGTAGATTAAAGTGTTCATAATTTTACTAACATTGTAGATTGTAGATTAAAGTGTTCATAATTTTGCTACTCAAGGTTAGAAGTAATTAGATTAAAATTGTAGCATTGTAGATTAAAATGATTAATATGTTTAGAAATTTGTTAGATATAGAAATTGTTAGGTTATAGAAATTGCTAGGTTAGTTGTAGATGATTTTTTGTTAGCCATTTGTTAGTGTTAGTTGCTAGGTTTTAGCTATTTTTTGTTAGCCATTTTCTGTTAGCCATTTGCTAGAATTAGTTTTAGTTTTGCTATATATTGATGTTAATTTTAGTTTTGCTATATATTGATGTTAATTTTAATTTTAGCTTTGCAAATGATTTTGAAGTGGTAATACATGCTTTTCAGTATATTTTAGCTTGAGTCTTATGTTCTTGAGCTTAATGGCTTTAATTTCTTGATGGTTTAGGGTTTAGGGTCTCCAGTTCGCCGTCGCGCCCAAGAATCCCCGCCCGAGGTGCTCTGCCACTCCCCGCCCGAGGTGCTCTTGCAAATGAGATTATAAGGCAGCATATGAAGTTTCTAATTTGTTCTTGCAAATGAGATGATATTGTGTATGTTACACACAAAAATCAAATTGTGAAGTTTCTAATTTGTACTTGTCCTAATTAAATTTGAATTTTCCTGTGGCTTATCTCCCTAGTGTGTGTGCACATATGGTCCTAGGCACTGAATAAAAAGGTTGCCAAGTGTTTGCATTATTTTTATGGCCTTTTCTTATTTTCTTAGTTTTTGTACTGAAAACAAAAGGGCAAAAATGTCCAAATTATTTGGGTTCTACAAGTAATGAGGATCATTCCCTAATTTTTAGTGAATTTTCTGAGGTATGAAAAAGGTAGCTCCTTTGTAAACCTAAGAAAAGGGGATTTTCTGAAAATAAATAAAAGAGTATTTTATTTTAGGTTTTTGGGCAAGTCAAAAATTGTGTAGATGTATCTTGACATATGGAACAAGTTACCCAACTAAAGTTTTGTGCATTGTTCTTAATTTGCAGAAACTATGGAACGAGACAAAAATCAGGAAAACATCCTCGAGGATAATCCGCGGGCCGGAAGATGTTGGCGATGTCACCTCGCAGTTTCTGAACAACTCCGGTGAGGGAGATGAGTCTCTCAACCGAAGAGACGGCTCCGGTGAGGTAGAACCCGACGGCTGGGGTGAGGGAGAAGTCGGCGAGGGAGAAGCCGACGAGGGAGAAGCCGAAGGCTCCGGTGGAACATTAAATGTTGCAAACTCCGGCGAGGTGCATATACATATATTAATGAAGCCAAAGATTGTATTAATTAAGCCTCTGCTGTCTATATACATATATTAACGCTCTTTCTTCTTTTAGCCCTCCGGATCGAGCAAATCTTCTGTAAGGACAAAACGAGGCCCAGCCAAAAAGTTGGGCGACCAAGAAAGGTACAGGATCGAAAAAGTCGCTGAAGACGGCACACCGACTGCTCCCCTGATGTTAAAAATAAAATGGTAAAGCAATGCGGAGTTCTTGTTAGGGACTACATCCCGATCACCGTTCGAGAATGGCATGAGCCAAAGGAGGGAGGAGTAAGATATGTCGGCGAGGTGGGCAAAGAAAGACTTTGGAGAAAGCTCATGCTTAATTTCACCCTGCCGGCGCCAGAGGTGGATCCAGATGAGGAGGATCCAAATGAGGCAGAAAAGATTGCCCGGAAAAACATGGAGCAAAAAGTCAAGGACTGGGCTCTTAAGAAGATGGCCGAGCTATTCAAGAACTGGAAGAAAAGATTGAACAGCGAGTTTGTCCGAAAAATAAGACTCCGGACTTCGATAAAGGGTATGAGAAGATAAGGGACGACTGGGAAGAATTTGTGGCGTACAAGAAATCGGAGGAAGCTCAGGAAAAGTCTGCAAAAAATAAGGCAAATGCTGCTAAAAAGATCTACCACCATACTATGGGGCCTGGTGGCTACGCCTTTAGCATGCCTAAGTGGGAGAAACTTGAGGCGGACCTGCTGGCTAAAGGGATCACTCCAGAGCCACTCGCATGGATCGAACGGGCAAGAAATTGGTTTTACGGGCATGGGGGCACGTTGGACGCAGAAGGGAAGTGCATATATAACAGAAGACACAAAGATAAGCCCCTACTACCCATCGAAGGCATTAGAAATGCAGTAAAGGATGTTGCAGAGGGACGGTTCATTCCCGATAGAGAGGATGACGAGCTCACACGCGCCCTTGGGAATGAGGAACACGACGGACGAACACGAGGCGTACCAGGCTCCAAGCCCAAGACAATTGCGATTCCCGAGCACAGGAAGAAATTTCCTGATAGAAGCCATCAGAGGAGAAAGGAAAGGGAGGCAATGGAAGCACGCGCTGCTGCAGACCGGCTGCGTAATATAGAAGAAGAATTAAAGCGGCAGAAGGATCAAATTGCCGCACTTAGCCAGCAAGGTACTAGCGGCCAATCTCAGCGGCACATGGTAGAAGCTGCATGCGATGGTACCGGCGGCCCATCGAATCGGAAAAGCAGCGTGGCTTCCACGGAGCTCCAGGATGGTACTGATGATGCAGTGACGGTGGCTCCTTCGTCGCTACCCAGTGGATGATATCACGGAGAGCACACCTTGTGAGCTGCATGTGAAAGTTTTTAACTTAACCATGAAGGTGGCGGTCGGCTATGCCGTACCAATTGGACCTAATCCAACTTACCATTTCTCTCCGGTTCCACATGGCTACGCTGTTGTCGGGGTGGATGAAGTGATGAAAGATTTTGAGGAGCTGAAGCTGGAACACCCTGCAGGTGAAGATGGGGAGGTGCTTGAACTTGGAGAAGCCAAGAAAGCGCCATTCTATGGCCAAAGGAATTCATCGTGCTTCCGAACTGGCAGCCAAGGCCATCGACTCCTCACCAGTCTCCAGCGCAACAGTCCTCTTCACCGCCTCAGCATCTCCAGCGCAACAGTCCTCTTCACCGCCTCACCAGTCTCCAGCGCAGCCGTCTCCGCCGCCGCGTCAGCCGTCTCCGCCGCCCGTCAGCCGTCTCCGCCCACCGCTGGTACTATGAGGGGTAAGCGATCACCGAAACGTAAAAGGTCGCCCCTCCCAAAAGTACCTCATAAGAATCTTCCCATCAGACCTTATGACCGTACGGTGGAGGAAAATGCCGCGGTCGTAAATGCCCAACATCAAGAGTGGTTGGCTAGCCTGAAGAAGCCGAAAGCGGCAGAGTTCCCCTCCACCCCAGAAGAAAAAGCCGCCGTCTTCAAAATGCTGAAGACCCTTGAACAACCCCCGCCAAGGCTGACACCAGACTATGACCGCCAGATTCGCAAGTCGGTTCAGGCAAATAAGGAGCGGTCGAAGAGTAGTAGTGCAAGCGGGGAAATCAGTTCCCCAGCTCGGAGAACAGAAAAACCAGTCGTGCCCCCCGCTCAAAGTGTTTTCCAATACCGCCGAGGGGTCGAGCACAGGTGATGTCGCTATCGATCCTGAGTTTGTTGCAATATACGGAGAAGCGGCCGCTGCTCATGGCATGTCTATTCAGGACTACTTAGCGCAATTAGAAGTGTTCCAGGAAGTAGCATACCAATACAGTACGGGAATAGTCTCGTCAAACCTGAGCTAGTCAACGATCTACCAACAAAAATGCGCAGATTGCATAAGTGGTACATGCGAGCCTGTGAGGAAGGGGCAAACTGGATCTACGTGGCCTATAGAAACGAGCATTACGGGCATGGAAATGGCGTGGTAATGATTGAATTTCCTGAATTATTTCAGTTATACCAACAAGACGCCATCGACAAAGCTATCCTCAGTGCCTATTGTCTGTAAGTATTATTTCTGTAATTAAGTCTCTAGCTAGCTCAGCTCGTTCATTGCATGTATAATCTTACTCATCACTATATTAATTATGCAGAATGAAGATTCTCCAATGCAAAAGAGGACAAATCTATGACATTGGGTTCATTGACCCATACTACATTCATCAAGTATCTCTCAAACGTCATTACAACGACACAGAGGATAACTTGGTAAGGGCGTTAAGGTTTAACGAAACCAAAAGGGAAATACTATTTCCTTACAACTACGGGTGAGTGTTACTGTCTTGTACACATTCTATTTCGCTTACTCGATGTTAAGTGTATAATTGATGACTTATGCGTGCGCAGCTTCCACTTTATTCTGCTAATCATTAAACCTGACAAAGGAGTAGTACTTGTCATGGACTCGAAACGTAAACCCCTTGAGGAGTGGGCGGACATGCAGGAATGCCTCCAAGGGTAATTTCAATCATTATGGCACTATATCGGCAACTTTCCGTTCATTCCCTGGTAGCAAGCAATTAATATATAACTCTTTATTCATTTTCTTTGCCGGACAGGGCTTGGAAACGGTTCACCGCCAAGGCTAGGGGTATTTGGGCGCCGAAGCTTACATTTGAACAAATAAGTGTAAGTTATCATGCTTGATTATTATTCCGCGCATCTCTTTGATTTTAGTTTCAATACCATTATCATGCTTGATTATTATTTTGATTGAACTCTGTTCTCGTAAAGTGCTTGAGGCAGGAACATGGGAATAATTTATGTGGATACTACGTTTGCGAGTTCATTCGCCAGACGACCCAAGAGCGATCCAAGAGCCGGTTCTTAGAACAACTTGAAGTACGTAAACAATATTCACAATTTTAGTTTATTGCCATCAATTGTGTTTAGTTTCATTCATATATATATTGACCCCTTCTTTAAATTAGATCGAACGGCTGCGGGACGGTCTTCTACCACAAGATCGCGTACGCGCAATTCAAGAGGAAATTGCGGGATTCTTAGATGCAGAGGTCCTAGATCCAAAGGAGAATACTATGGCCGGTTAAAATGGGAGTGTAAAAGAGATGTATATATGCATGAAACTCGTGTGTACATTTAATATGTTCGACCAAGCACGACGAATGAGCTGTGTGTAATATATTCATGACGATGATGTGTAATAGTGGTTCCTTCATTGCTGTATGTAGTACCATGCATCGAATTGAGTGCGAGATGGAGAGCCGGCGAGTGAGAGATGAGCCGGCGAGTAGTACCTGCACAGAAATATCGAAGCTTGGCCTCGATATGCCGGCGAGTGAGAGATGGAGAGCACGTCGGCGATGCGAAGAAGGGGGAGACGACGGAGGCACCGGCGAGAGGGAGAGGGGGCACCCGCGAGAGGGAGACCCTAAACCCTAAATACAAAAAAAAACACTTATTGGTCCCGGTTCTTAACAAGAACCGGGACCAATGAGTCTCCCCCCACGCCCAGCCAAAACTAGCCACGTGGGCACCCGTTGGTCCCGGTTCTTAACAGAACTGGCCACGTGGGCACCTATTGGTCCCGGTTCGTGGCCCAATCAGGACTAGCATTAGTCCCGATTGGCCAGTCCCGGTTGGGCAACCGGGACTGATGGCCCAGCTGAACCGGGACCACAGGCCCTTTTTCTACCCGTGAGAAGCATGCAACCTTGTGATTGTGAACGAGGAGTCGAGGTTAACTGCAGATTTGAAAGAGAATTGCTCACCCGCTGCAGTGCTTATCAGCTATATATTCAGCTGGTTGTGTTTGTGGTTTTCATTGGAGCGACAGCACGCGAGGTCGACAACTAGTTACGGGGAGGGAAGATCAGCTGATTGCGTTATAGTTCAGGAAGCACGCGTGACCGAGGTAGTTTCTTTTTACTCTAATAATCTCATGTCATGTTTATCTCGCGACGATGTAGACAGCGAGCGAGTATTTCCTTCCACCGATGTAAGCAGTGAGCTAAGCAGAGGACACCTTAATCTTGATGTACGTCACTTTTTCTTCAAGAACATGCAAATGATTTGAATGCCATTAAGATTGAGAGAAAGTATTACAATAAAAATTATATGGCTCACAAGTCGCCAACGAGGAAAACAATATTGTTTGTACCTCTCGAGACACCGATTACATCTAGACTCTGAGCCAACATAATATTAATTAATAACTTGTCGATTTACCACAGTGATTAACCACTCACAGTCAGGAACTCACAGCAGCTGGAGCCAAACCTAGTGGCAGACCCAACTTTTTACCAACGGGAATGCTACAACAAATTTTTTAGCCGGCTATCTTGGGATTCTTAGTTCCAGTGAATCTCTCTCAAGATGCATTATGTGCCTATAAGAGAAACACCTATTACATTGAGAATTTTAGTTTAGACATGTATACTCATCTTTTACTACATTCTTTTTTCTAAGTAAACTGCAGTCAAAGGTTACGTCCACCTTGTCCAAATGTACATTGGTTGTAGAAATCGCCAGGATAATAACTGATAGAACAACCAATTGGCTAGCATGACGTATGTGGTACAATTTTGGTTGAGCGCCCTTGTATCTCTATACCATATACGGCTAGTCCTCAGGGTATAACGTGGCCCACCTGACATGTCCAAACCACCACCAATGGCAACATCGAACCGCAAAACACCGTTGTCGTACAATCATAGAATCATGTGTTTTCACGCAAGAGAAAGTCTTAAATTTTTAGACAATGCCTTCAACAAAAGTCCACCATTGGCAGGTACAACCAATGAAGATCATATCTAAAGTTTCTTGAGACTCGATACTCGAAAAACACCACCAAAAATCAAATTACCTAGTGTTGCTGCCCCCCACTTGTCAAGGACGTTGCTGCCAATCACCAGACATTAGACCAACAGTTCTCACGTGTACGGTTTTGATGTGGACAGCGTCCCATAAACGCATGGGGGAAACATAAAAAAATTATCTCGGGGGGGGGGGGGGGGGGGGGGGGGGGGAGGGGGTAGAGTTGAAAATACAAGTATAAGGAGGCTAGGGTAGAAAATACATACCCTTTAACATAATAAAGCAGAGACCTAGGAGGAAATATCAAGCCTGGGGTGGGGAGGCCCCTACTGGCCCCCTGCCTCTGCCATTTGCACAAACAAAACCATGCCCACAAGACGGCCTGTAAAGTGCAGACTTCATCGCATCCGATCTGCCTCCACCATTACTTAGCAGATTCGAACTCGACTTGAGCCATCGAGACCTTTTGGCCTTCCAATGATAACTGGCTTGACATTCCCCAACTATGCTAGCACCATGGTAATCACGGTGTAGATGACAATGCCAATGAGCACGATGGTGCCGAGAAGAAGCGGGTTACACAACACGCCTCTTTAAAGCCGCATGGGTCGAGGTTTACGAACATGCATGACCAGATCCCATCCAATCTAGATGTTTAGAAGTACCCTGCTTATGTCCATGTAGACCACGGGTAGAGAAGTCTGGGATTCGGTCGGGTCAATGACCTCGGAATCCGGGTTGTATTCGTGCACCCAGAGGTGGAGATACATGCGCTGAGGAGTCGCCAACCCACACAGAGATTGTCGTAAACTAAATCTAAGGCGACTAGCTAGGACCAGATCGAGGACAACCTACAGTAGCCAGATCAAAGAAGTGGACGGGACAGAGACCACCAAAGCAGGAGAAAACAAAAAAGCTTGACAACGCTCTGCCGCCATCGGATGGCCTGCTCCGGCAGTTGCAAGGTAGTTGGGGTGGATTTTTTTCGAAAGGGAGGTGGAAACACCTCTGTTGCATCAAACAGATGCACACATTTTTATTATATTATTTAACAAAGTCTCGCAATTCAATACATCGATTGACGTAAGGTTACCACGGCAAATCCCAAGGTGAGATACCAAGGGTTTCGTATAGGGAGAGAAGATGGCGCGCTGGTAGTATCGGACGGCTGACAAGCAGGGATTTACCCCGATTTAGCCCTCATTGTGAGGTAAAGACCTATATCTGCTTGTCTGATCTTGTATTGATGATGACGGTGATGTTACATGGTGGCCGCAATGGCGATGAGGTGAGACGTGGTCTCGCTATGTCTATGGCATGTCTGTTGTACCTCGTATGGATCTGCCAGTGGGGGTGCCTCTGTCTGGCTTTATAAAGGGAGCCAGGTAGGGTTTACATGAGTCCTAGTAGACTACGTCTTGGAGTCCTTTCCTTGTACTGCAAGTCGTGGCTTGCTGTGCTTCGTGGGCCACCGTGTGCGCCTTCGGCTGGGCCGCACCAGGTATGACAATGGTAGGGGACCCGAAGGGTACATCCCCGTCAATTGTTGCTAGACATCGCCATAATGATGTTGTAGTCGAAGAAGTCGCCCATCACCGTAAAGGATGTAATCGATCAAGCGAACAATCGTGTCGATACACTCTCAAAACCTTATCACCCATCTATTTTTGCAAGATCGCAAAAGGCACAATTTCAGATAATGGTTTCCCGTATGACCATGCACTCGGTCACTGAGAGCATCACATGAAAATAAAATGGGGCAGTGGTGCGAGTTCAGGTGCAATTTAATTTATTTGCTAAAAAGAAGGCAAGAAACTCAGGAAACTAGACACAAAGCAAAGGCACTTGAGCCTATGCCCAACTATAATTAGTTGCACATAGCCTCGGGGGCTACTCCCATTGGGAGCGCTGCCGCGCACCCGATAAAACACTTAAAGGGTCGAAGGACACTTACGTGATCATAGTGTGCTGGTAGCGCAGCACCTGAAGAAGAAGGCACGTCTTGCTGCGGCTTAGGTGGCGTACTCGCTGGGTAGCCTGCCGCGTCTCCGTTTGAGCAGCGACTCCTGGAGACGATGTAGGCGATGGTGGAGCATCACCCTTTGGCAGAGCGTCCTTGTCCGTGCTGAACAGCAACAATCAGACAAAGAAGACAGAAGCAGGGAAACATACGACCTGATCAAATAAGCGAGTGATTACCTTGCATCATCATCATTAGAACTCAGAAGGCATGTGTAGTCCAAGTGCGCAACGAACTCCGGTGCACCCTCGGGTGAAACCGCGCGTAGTGGAGTCACAGCCCTAGGCTCTTTCGAGTCAGGTGACGAGTAACCTGAGTCTTCGCCATGATCGGCTAGCGGAGGTGGGCTGGCCGCCGTCGATGTCGTTTCATCCACGCGGCGTCGCTTAGGTGGCAGCCCGTCCTGCCTCTTCCTCCTGCTCGAACTCCTCCACCTCATCAGTTGGCGTGCGTGTGGAGGCGAGAGAAATATCGTCGAGGTCCGGCTCGGCCAATAGCATCTCTACCTCCGCAGTCTCCCCATCTTCGGGAAGTGGAGGCAAGCGCTTGGAAGAAGTGTGACCCTGCACATAATAAATCAGAAAGATTCAGTCGAAAAACACATATCTTCCCTAAAGGGAAAAGCATAAGACAAGACATACCTCCGGCAGCGGGTGCTCGCTGTCGAACGCGTCAATCGGGCAGTCGAGAGGGCATGCGTCGTTCGTTGTCAGCTTGGTGATCGCCCGAACCCGAATTTCCACCTTCCTCTTTGATGGTACAGGCTCCTCTCCTGCCAGGCGCGTTGGGTCATGCACGCCCTGGAACTCCCACATCGGGTGGGCCCACACTCGCAAAAGTTGCACACCCCTTTTATGAACAGTGAAATCAGATGAAGGCCGCTCACTTCGCGGCCAACAATCTTCATGAGCCCAACAATTCTCGCCATCAAAGGTTTCACCTCTGCTTCTTCAGCGGTGGACGTCTGGTGCAACCAAGCTCGAGTATTGACTAGAGGTGCGTGGGCATCAAACTCCAGCAGCCCTTCTTGCTGGGTGCTGAAGTAGAACCATTTCTTCCTCCAGCCCTGCGCGGACTCGACTTGCTGCAGATCGAAGTACTCGACCTCCTTGCGAGCCTGGATGTTGAAGCCGCCAACAACATACATGCCATCTGGGCCGGCGTTCGTCTTCACATTGAAGATCTTCTTCCAAAGACCCCAATACGAATGCACCCCCAAAAAGCACTCGCAAAGCACGAAGAAAATGGCGATGTGCAGCATGGAGTTGGGGGTGAAATCATGCAGCTGCACCTTGTACGCGTACATCAAAGCACGCACGAAATCGTGAATAGGGAAAGAAAATCCCCTATTCACAAAATCATGAAAGCAAACGCGCTCGCCGTCCCTGGGTTGAGGGCTTACCTCGTCGCGGGAACACGAGTTGGCAGCAGCGTGGCGGAGGGAAGCCACCCATCCCGCCGGTACCCGTCAAGCTTCGAGGCCTTCAAGGTGGACCTCGTCCAGTCACTGGCCCTTTTCTTCATCGGGGCCGCATCGCTTGTGGTCGTGGCAGGGACGGCCACGGCATTAACGGCGGCAGAAGCGGCGGCCGCGGCAGCTCTCTTCTCCCTCGTCATGGCGACAATGGCTATGGGGGTGGAGAGCAAAGGAAGAAGAAGAAGCAAAGGCAGCGGGGGCGGGGAGAATATGGCAAGTGAAAATAATTCACCCCGTCGTTCCCTTACTTATTCACATAGGCCACCGATCTCCACCGTCGATGGGAGATCGTGGGCCGCAACGCGCATCCAGCCATATACGTGGCAGCGTCGGAGAGCAACCATCGCCGGCCACTCCAACCACTACGCACGGGAAACGAGGAGGCCATCATCACGTCGCCGTGAAAACCGCGCCAGAGTGGTCAAATCTAGTCCAAACGGCACCGTCCTTGGTCAACACTGCCATGTAGGGCCCACGCGTCACGTCCCATCTATCGCATCACAAGCACGCAACCGCTTGTCAGATGGCGCAGTCGCCAAACGCGTCACCCCTGATGTCATCAAAAGCGCCACGCTCAAAAAAGCACTCGAGTCCCTAAGAAGGTCGACTCTGAGAAAAATATACGAACTAAGCCAAATTGGTCACTCGACCACCTCATAGGCTGAGGCATGTAACTCCCATTGGGAGCGAATCAAAAATTTCATAGACTGCTGTAAAAGTTTCAAAGCTTTGAGATTATCATCAACTGCAAGCAATTAAGCACAATCTCGGGGGCTGCTCCCATCGGGAGCGCTGTCGCGCACCCAATAAAAAACTACGATAAAAAACGTTAAGTTGTCCAAAACGAGCAGTTGAAGCTTACTGGACTCAGATCGAATCTTACTCGACTTGGTTGCTTAACCTTATGCAAATATCGACCATAATTACCTGAGTTGCGTCCGCCGCATATATCTTGGATGCTACGCACATGGTGCAAAGGTAAGACCCGCCGATCCATCGAGCTGGGCTAGGGCCCGCTCCTAGAGCGTTTGTCCTGCAACTTTCCATATCAACAGACATGAAGAAAATCCTGACGGACACGTTTGGTCGCAAAGTAATGCTGCAGGCCGGCTCAGTAAGACCTCCGTGGCCTGAGTCGGACCTGACCAGCTTGTTCCGGGTTCGAGTCCGGGGACTCAAACTTGAAGTAGGCTAGTAAGGTTTTGCCCAGAAGTGCTGTTAACTGGTCCCGATCCGTCGAGTGTACCAGGCCTATTATGCCCCTATCCCTAGGCAAAATAAGCAAAACATTGGTCGACGTATTTCACCTAGCATGCACCGAGCGAACAAAGAACAAAAACTCAGCATGCACAATCGAGGCAATCTCGACTCGCATTCACCTAGCGAACAAAGAACAAAAACAATGCATAATCAACCTTTAAGGAACACTTCAAAGCAAGCAAATCACGACGTGCACTTACGGAGGAGTCCCTGCCCGATTCTTCGAGTCGACCAAGCACTCGGGGGCTACTGACGTGGGCCTACCCTTCGGATGCCCCACCATGAGAACACCTGGTGTACGTATAAACTAAGGCCCATGAACAGGCCTGCCAGCAATCAGCGATCAAGGCCCACGAAGGGGGCCCAAGAAGATGGCGGACTCCCCAAGACAAGTAGAGCCTAAGTCGGTAGAAACCTACCTTACTTGTAAACCTAATCGGTTACGAATCCCGAGACCCAGCCTCCTATATAAAGGCTGGGAGGGCCACCGATCTAGGTCACGCAATACTCATACCACCAAAGCCCTAGCAAGATTGCATCTCGCCGGGACGCCATTGCAGCTCCTTTGTACACCTCATACATCAATAACCAGACAAGCAGGAAGTAGGGTGTTACCCTCCAGGGGCCTGAACCTGGGTAAACCTTGCTTGTCAACCGACGATACTACCAGCGCTACCATGTCTCTCCCCCTTAATCTCAACCCTAGTTACCGAACCATGGGATTTGATGTGTTAACACCACGTCATCGATCAATGCGAAGCCACCTTCCCAGCGACATTTGTTACTCAACCTACAAGTTTGTTAATGGGAGTGGCCATGATCAGGGTCATGTGCTCCTAAGCTCATGGCAATGCCCCACCATGTAAATCTAGAGGCCTCAACAAGCCGCCCAACGGTGAGGCAGGAGCACAAACCGGTCCAACAGACTCCCAGCACTCACCTCATGTGCATGCTCGAGAAGCCGCCACCTATTCCGCCAACCCATATTCAGGATAAGGATCAACATATTGATCTTGCTAGGTCTGCCGTCCACACCAGATAGCGCCACCGCTCTGCGCGCGTCCTTCATCACACATCCGCCGCCGAGACTCCACAGTGCCACGCCGCTGAGACCCTCTGTGATCGATGTGGTAGAGCCACACCACTCCACCTTTTGATCCCTCCAGCGTCTACTCCAAAACGATGCCCCCAGGAGAGAGAACGGCGTCGAGCGATGTCATCGTATGATCCGGAAGATCCAGATCTATGGTTTCCCTGGAGTAGCCCGAACAAGGAGACGAGAGCTACAATGACAATGCCTTCATGAGGGTAACAACACATAGATGCCGTCATCGTCCGCGTGACCGAAGTCGGCTCAGTTTTAACCGCCAGTCGCCCTCCCCTTTCTCGCCACCTGCATCAGCTGACGAGCCGGATCGGCCCAGAGCCGGTCGAGACAGACGCAAAGCTGCGACACCTCTATAGCTGGCCTGAACCTCCACGTGTAAGAATGGGGGTTGCCACCCCACCCCATCGCGACGCGCTGGAACCAGAGCACCAACTAGGGGCGTATCCAGTGGGGGTGCCATGGGTGCCATGGCACCCCCTAAAATATGTAGAAATTCATTTAGGTACTAATATTTGGATCAATTCTTGCTAATTGCTACATGTACTTGGACTAATTTTTGCTAAATGCTAAGTATAATAGGGAAGCTTGTAAGCTTGGCACCCCACCAATTTCATCCTAGATCCGCCACTTGCACCAGCCACCGCACCAAGGCGCTGCAAGGTAGGTCGCTGACCACTGTAAGGTAACTGCGGTGGCTAAACCTTCTTTTTTTTTTGCAACGGAGGGCGATCGCCCGCGAGGCGACCCGGTAGGCTAGGGTTGTACTGACAATATAAAGATTGAGAAAAAATGGTATAAACATATCTTTTTCCATGCCACTCAAACTGTCAAACAGCAACAACATACTCTTCCTCTTCCCCATCACTATTTTGCTTTTCGCTTTTCAACCCACGGGCCACGGTAACAGTTTAAATCAACGTGGTAGAAATCAAAGGGAATGAAAAATAACGAGAGCGCCAAAACTGGAATTGGAAGATTGTGGCCCGCGGGCCCCAGAGTTGCTCATTGTAGTCTTGCCTCATATGCAGGAGCCTTGTCCCCATGCGTGCCACCTCTTCCCCTATAAATCGTCCACCAAGAGTCCAAAACTTTGCTTTCCATCGCCATCTCGCGCTGCCTCTTCAACCTCCCCAAACAACGCCCTTCTCAAGTGCGCCGCTGCTGCGGTTTTGGCTTCTTCTCCATCATCCTCTCCCCGCTTACTTGGTTGCTTGCTTGGTGTGGCCGAGGTGAGTTGAGCTGAGCACAGGGTCTTGCTTGCTTGGCCACCTGGAGTGTCACTGTCTGTCTCTGCTTTTTTTTTTCTCCCCTCTGTTCTCTGTGCGTGTGTGTGTCCTTGCTTTCCTTTTAGCCTTTTGCTTTCCCAACCTCTTCTCGGCTTCAATAATGATGGATGAGCAGTAGTAGTGGGTTCGTTCTTGAAGGCTTCTCCTCCTACCGTCTCGTCTAGTCTCCACCGGTGTTCCAGAATCCAAATCCACCTGCTTCTTTCTTCTTTTCGTTTTGCTGATCGTTTCTTCTTCCCGGAGTAATTTCGGCTACAGGTAGTTGGCAGCGATTGGGGCTTTATAGCTTTCCCTTCCGTGTTCAGGTGGCGTTGATGTTGAGGGCTTGAGGAAAGTTTTTCCCTTTCTTGCTCTTGGCTGCCGTTAGCTTCTCAGGGTTGGCTTAATCGTTCCCAATTCGTGCTGGGAATCGGGTCAACTGGGTGGATTTATTGTCTTAGGGTTAGGTTTCTTGCTTCGAATTGAGCCAGTTGGGGAGCCCTGAAGGTCATTTCAGTGTAGTGGGTAGTGCATACAGAGTTGTTAAGGTGCTGTGAATTGGGTCAAACTGGGATGCTTCTGGACGCCATGGTGATGGAGGCCAGGAAGGGGTTGATGGGGAGGGAGAGGGACCAGTTCCCCGTCGGCATGCGTGTCCTCGCCGTCGACGACGACCCGGTGTGCCTTAAGGTTCTGGAGGGCCTCCTTCGCCGCTGCCAGTATCATGGTCAGAACCTGCTTGCACTTCATTGTGTGTTTTGTTTAAGAAACTTCATTTTGTTATAGGTCCATATTACTTACCTGCCGCTAGTTGTGCACTTTCACTCACCAATCATCTGTTCTTATCAAGCTTTCTTACTGAATTTCTGCTGCTATTTGCATTGTACTATATAGTGCAATTGGTAATTTATTTTGCTTAATTGCATCTGCAGTTGCAAGAGTTTCCACATGCAGAGTAAAAAAACTGCTGCCCTGTTCTGACATGCATACGGGAGCATATGAGCCCGGGCTCCATTGTGAATTTTTGCATATTACAGCCATATATTTTACAGATGTTTTCTGATACTTCTGAATCTATACTTCACTTGAGAAAATGTTGGAGGTCTTAAGTTCTTAATAGACTTATGATGCAACGCAATGCTTATTAATTATGTGTCCTTCCTCTGCTTTCAACAATTGTAAACTGATAAGAGCATATGCTGCCTCCTCGACAGTCACAACCACCAACCAGGCCATTACTGCACTGAACCTGTTAAGGGAGAACAAGGACATGTTTGATCTGGTTATTAGCGACGTCCACATGCCTGATATGGACGGTTTCAAGCTCCTCGAGCTCGTGGGGCTTGAAATGGACCTCCCTGTCATCAGTAAGTTAACAACTTCCTCTTAGCACACTGTTAATTCTTGGTACTGCTTATTGTTGAGTAATGTTGCTTTCACTGTTTACAAGATGGGTGCTAACAAAGTACCATTCAACTCATGCAGTGTTATCGGTAAATGGAGAGACAAAAACTGTACTGAAGGGGATAACCCATGGTGCCTGCGACTATCTCCTAAAACCTGTTCGCATCGAAGAGCTTCGGAACGTGTGGCAGCATGTTGTGAGGAGGAAATTCAGTAACCGGGAACCCAGTAACCTTGATTTCTCCAAGGAATTTAGTAAGCAGCCAACCGCAGATTCGTACCATGGGCTAAGCCAGGTTACCTGTGGTTCATCTGGCCAGGGTAGCATGGCCAGCAAGAAGAGGAAAGAACCACATAGCGAAGACGAAGACGAAGGCGAGGACAACGATGGTCAAGATAACGACGAGCCCTCGGCGTCGAAAAAGCCACGAGTTGTGTGGTCAGTGGAGCTGCATCGGAAATTTGTTGCTGCTGTCAACCATCTCGGGATTGATAGTAAGAAAACAGTCCCCACGTTGCTTTTTTGCTTTTCTGTTAAATGTGCTTGCAGGTTTGCAGCAACTCATTGATGCTGTGTCCTTTCTCTTACTGTTTCGATGCAGAAGCTGTACCGAAAAGAATACTTGAGCTTATGAACGTGGAGAAGCTCACCAGGGAAAACGTTGCGAGTCATCTGCAGGTACGGTAGCATGTCATTTACTTCCACTATTAAATCTTTGAATTTTTTTCCTTTCATTCATGAGCATGTGATGCACATAAAGATTTTTTGTCACGAACATTATGTGCAAAGTAGCCTTAGTAGGTACTCCCTCCTATCCACAATTTTAGCTTGCTAAAACGTCTTATGTTGTGGGACAGAGGAAGTAGCATTATGTGCAAAGTAGATTTTTGGGAAACTGTCTTAAAGTTTTTTTTACATATATATTTGTTATGCAGTGTGTTTTGCCCTTCTTATATTTGGTATCGGATATACCTAAGTTGCAGACCAGAGCATAATGTGGTATTATGGCTTGCTTTGTTGAAGAAATATTTTATCATGACAAGGTCCTCATGCTCATGTAAAATGAGTCAAATATTGTAGCTTTGCACTTCCATCATTTCACCTTCCCATTTCTGTGCAATTTCATATGTTCAGTTGGTTTGGAATAAATCATATGCAAGAAACATTTCTGCTCATTATACTGAACTTTTCGGAAAACCTGAACATGGACATATCTAATGTAAATAGCAGCTTGCTCATATTCTTCCTCCAAACATGTAGACTAGTAGATTAAATCTAACTAGGCTAGCATAAAATGTTCAAATTAGTATGTACTGTACAGTTTACCGTAGATTTTCTCCTACATTGTTTCACTTCCACAACCGGCTAGAAGGAAGACATTGGCACAACCCTGCATTTGTCCAGATTACATAAGCTGTATATGTAAACCCTGTTGTGCACCTTTTTGTTTGCAAAAATCGAGAAAACACAATTTTTGCATCTCGATGTATTGATAGATTTTTTTTATTACAAGCCTGATATGAAAAGGTTAAGAAAATTTCTAGTTTTTTATAATATCTGTAGGTTCTATCATGTAGTTCCGCTAGAATCTACATGCCAAACCAGGAAACAGTTATCTCATGACTGTATCTTGTTCAGAATTCTTATGGTTATATACCTCAGGCATGAAATATTTGCCATTGTGATTCCCTGAATGCATACTTGCCTCAATATCTAATCAATTGATTTTATATGTCATGCAGAAGTACAGGCTATACCTCAGACGGCTAAGTGCGGTGGCATCACAGCAAGCCAGCATTGCTGCTGCTTTTGGAGGTAGAGACCCCTTTTTGCACATGGGAGCATTTGAAGGACTTCATGGTTATCAACCTTTTGCCCCTTCTGCTGGTCTTTCATCTTTCAATCCACATGGACTGCTAAGCGGTGCTGGTGCCACGGCATTTGGGCTTCAGGACCTTGCTCCTTCCAAGGCAATTCAGTGTGCAAGCAGCAATGGCGAAGTAAGTCATTGCATTGGTGATGCTAATAAATTCCACATTGTGAACTTACAAGAAAACCAACAAGCAAATTTAGCGCAAGGCTTGACCGCGTCGCTTGGGCTCCAGCAGAAGTGGATCCATCAAGAAACCAATGATCTGTCTTCTGTCTTTTCTGGGAGTGCTCTGGCTAACACTATGTCTGGCACACTCCAAAGAGTTACAAGCAGTTCACTGCAACCAGTGGAGCTTCTGGAGTGCACACATGTCAAAGTTGGAGCCCATCCATCAATAAGAATACCAACTGCAAGTTCAGGACTGCTCGAAAGGTCTGTCGGACTTCCCGCTAATTTGCGGGATTCTAGTATATCCCAGCAGAGTGCTCTTCCAATTAATGATGGGTTTTCTGTTGACAAGTTACCGTTGCAAATCCCATTCGATAGTGTCGGTGCAACAAAACTGGATGCTAGCTTTGTGGCTCCAGAACAAGAGATGGACCAAAAAGGGAAGTTTCCAGAAGGAGTGTCAGTTTTCCCTTCTGGGAGCCTTATAGCAGCCAACAAGTCCATATGTGGAGCTAGTTCTTCTGGTAGTACGACGATGCTCCCTTCTGATATCGAGAGACATTCAAAATACTTGCACTTTGGAGTTGCAAGCAATTCTAGACATAGAATGGATGGAATGAGCCAAGACCATATACACAACCAGAGGCTGAACAATGGAGGCTTTAACTGTAATGGTGATGCCAGTGTGCCGGAACAGACCGACGCGTATGATTTCGGAATTTCAAAGCTGCAGGGTGGGTTTAATTCCAGTAGCTGCAATTTTGACGGACTTCTCAATTCCATAATCAAAGTGGTAAGAAAGTCAACAGAGCCAATCTTGTATTTATTTTCCTTAAAATTCCACTATGTTTGTATATGGATATTTCTTTTTAAATCACTGGCAGTCTAGCACTGATCCACCCTCAGTAAACCTATATTACAAGATCCTTCTCAAGTCTTATTCTGATTTCAACGCAGGAGAACAACGATGTGCCGTTCACCGATAACGACCTGGGGTGCGAACTTTTCCCACTAGGTGCCTGCATATGAGAGCTACAGTATTATTTAGGCTAGTCCTCTACAGACAAGAGGAGATTGTACAGTTATTCTTAGGGGGTATTTACCAGCTACGCTTGTGTACACTAGATATTTGGGACAACTAGCTAGGGATTTTCAGTGGCTTGTAATAATCTGTACTTTCTTTCTCCTGTAGAGTAGGTTATGGAAGTTAAGCTCAGATCATCCCAAATTCATAAGTAGCAAATATATTGCTGTAATGTCAGGTCCTCATCTAATCAAACCTGTGTCGGTTTTCCTATGGCGTGACATGTTAACTAAAATTCTGTAGCACTAAGAAAGCAACATGATAACCTCTACTGTATGTTGCACTAGAAAAATTCAAAGAAATTCCTGGAAATTCAACTTAACAATAATTATTTTTCGAGTTCACATCACATACATAGATCAAGAGTAAACCTGAGTTTGCTGCAACACCAAAGTTGAGCTGCTGCTGCTAGAGGTTCCACTCCAGTCCAGTTGGATCCTAGATCCTAAAAGACTACTGCTAACTGCATAACAGTAAGTCAGTAACCAGATACATGCCACATCCTAAAAGACTGTTACTAATTCCATAACAGTAACCAGATGTCCAGATATAAGCCGTCATCATCATCAGCAGCAGCCTAATCACTGAAAAACCCCCACATCTCGACTGTAATCATGTGGCCGGGGGAACGAACAGCATCAGTTTTTGTCTTCCTTGCAGACCTGATAAACAGCCTCCACAATCTTCTTCCTCTGTATTGGCTTGGTCAGGTGGAGATCCATCCCTGCTTTGATGGTCTCCTGCAGATCCTCCTCCTCAGAATGCGCAGTCAGCGCGATGATTGGGGTGTGGATCCCGTGACGGCTTTCCTCCTCGCGGATGCGCTTCGTCGCCTCATAGCCATCCATCACTGGCATCTGAAACAAACAAGATACAGTTGTCAGCAATGTCAAAACCATCATCCGAAACAAAAAACTGAATTGATGCTTGGCATGTTGTTGCTGGAAAAAAGTACTACCTGGCAGTCCATGAAAATCAAATCATAGGGCAATGCCACTGCATCTGCATGATCCTCTGAAATACCAACACTTGCATTCTGGAGAGCTTGGGTGAACATGGCCACAGCCTTGGACCCATCCCCTGCAATCTCCACGGCTGCTCCCAGAGTGGTCAGCATCTTCTTCTGGATGGTCTGCAGCACCATGGTGTCTTCTACCAGCAGCACGCGCATCCCTTCCAGCGGCTTGTCGTCTCCAACTCCGGGCGGTCCCTGAGGCGCCGCCGCGACCGTGATTTCAGACGCCGCCGGCAGTTCTTCATTGATGGTGATCCCCACCTGATACGGATGCTGCTGCTGGAACGGGGAGGCCTGGAGGTCTCTCATGGTCTGGAGGAGCTCGCACAGCCGGGAGCCGTGGATGGGCTTGCGCAGAGCGAGGTCGCAGCTCGCCGCCTCCCTGAACCTCCTCAGATCCTCCGAGGAGGTCTTGAGGTCCGTCAGGCACACGACCCTGCACGGCACCTGATGCTGGGTCTTGGCGAGGCTCGCCGCCGCCTCTCGGGAGACCTCGTGGAGCCTCCCGCCGGAGATGTCGACGACGACGAGCAGGCCGAACGGGTGGAGGTGCCCGGCGTGGTTGCCGCTGCCGTTCCGCAGGACCTGGGTGACCATCTCCTTGGAGCTGAAGCACCGGTCGGTGGCGCCGTCGAAGTCGCCCGCGCCGCCGCCCTGCGACGAGGACATCGAAGCCGGCCTCGACGGCGAGGCGCCCGCGGCGGCGCGCGCCTTCTCGAGGATCGGGGCGAGGAGCTCGGCGCGCGGGACGGGCCAGACCTTCATCCCGACGCTCTCTATCCATGTCTGCAGGATGCGGCGGGTCTCGCCGCCGTGCACGAGGAGGACGCAGTGCCCGCCTTTGAAGCAGCCGGGTTCCCTGAACAGCGACGGCGACGTCGTCCTCCCTTGCTCGGTGTCCTCTTCAGCATCTGGCCTCTCGCTGATCTTGAGGAAGACGTTGAAGCCGAAGCACGTTCCAGGTTCTCCTGGCTCTTTCTCCTTTATGCTGATCTCTCCTCCCATCAAACGAACCTGTCAAAACAAGTAGAACAAATATTAGTGGACCATAATAATAATAGTTTTGCTAATTCTCGATCGAATGAGAATTAAAATAGAACTCATTCAATTTCACAACCGTCGGATTTGCATTGCGGTTTATGCACCCTATGAAGTGGGGTTGCAATTGAGAAAAATTGTCGCAGACATTGGAATTGCTTCATGATTCGGACTAGTTACAAGTTTCAACATGAGTTGCAACTAAGATTCAATAATGTCAGCTGACCAAGAACTAATTAAATTTCAGTCGACTGAGAATTATTTACATTCTAACAAAAACAAGAAGCGATAGAGTGAAAACTATAGTACGTGCCACCCAATTTGACACACTTGCGAACTCACACAAAAACACAAAACAATATCATTGTATCTATGTGTTTTAAATACACAAGAAGCGATATGATGACACTTTGATTGCAGCCATCTTAATCCACAAGGAAACTATGATTTATATATAGCCTATAGAGCAAAAATTACACGATTTGTTTTTTACTAAAGTTGCATACAACTTGTAAAACTTTAAGCCGTGTAGTTTTGTAATTTTAGGCCACACTGAGAGAAGTGGCAACTAGCAAAAGTTATGATAGTTGTAACATGCATGGAAACGAGGTGTATATCACTTACAAAGGATTGGACTATTCCAAGCCCGAGGCCAGTGCCGCCATGCCCTTCTTTAACCTGAACGTAGTTCTCAAACACCGACTCCCTCTTCTCCTTGGGTATCCCAACACCCGTATCAACCACCTCGAAGTAAAACTCAACTGAGTTGGGATCATTCTGAAGTGATCTCCGAGCATTCTGCTCGGCTCCGTCCTCCCTTGCTCCAAGCAGCCACTGGCAAAACCCGCTGACGCGCCAGCGTGGGGCGAACCTAGAGGGGGTGCTTATCATGGAGGTCCTAGCGATGGGGCGGTTGGCCCACGCTCGTAGCACGACATGGCCTTCGTCTGTGAACTTGATGGCGTTACCGAGCAGGTTGTCGAGAATTTGCTTAAACCTCTTGCAGTCACCGATGATGGAAAAACACCGGAGAACGGAGAAGTCACACGGGTCCCAAACCACCTCGACGCCTCTGGACATGCCGACAACGTTTGCCATGTCCATGGATTCCTCAAGGACGTCGGCCATGCTGAATTGCACCTCCTCCAATTGCATCTTACCGGACTCCACCTTGCTCATGTCCAGTATCGTGTTCAGTATATCTGCATGTACAAACACACGTGTTACATAAATGTATGATGAATCAACATAAGCTCAATAAAGGAACTTGTCACTTTTGCATCAAAAAACGCACACAAACAACCAGATGGAGAGTAAACTCGACAAAATATTTGCCTAGCTGCAAAATTAATAATGACAAACACGTGGTGTGTGAGTGTGCGACTAGTATTGTCCTAAACGTTAATCTCATTTTATCAAACAGAAATAGGTTTATTGCACATTGTGAAAAATGTGCAATTTTAATATGTAAAAATCGTACAATGAACTGTTGCACATTTGTACACCAAAAATTGTAAATGAATTAGTTGTGCAACTGTACATATGATCACATTACCTAAATTACCAGGGTGCAGAATATATGGAAGAAAAAAAGTTATCATGTACTGTATTAATTACATGCATATATATTATATATGAATATATGAGTCAATGCATGGCACGTATCTAGCGCCATGGACATGGATGCGCCTGCCGTTTCTTGGGCCATGGATGGAATGCATAGAGCTAGATTGGGGGAACTGACCGAAGAGCTTCTTGGTGCCGACGTCCATCTGGTTGAGGTAGTATGTGAGGTTGGAGTTCGCCCGCGCCTCCGGCCGGGCGACCTCGATGAGGCCGGCGACGGCGGCGAGCGAGGAGCGGATGTCATGGCTGGCACGGGCAAAGGCGTTGCTCTTGTTCATGCTCTTGCGCTCCGCCTGCTGGAGCGCCTCCTTCTGCCTCACGAGGTCGGCCTCGAGCGCCGCCTCCCGCGCCCCAGCCCGCCGCAGCGCCCGCGCCATGAAGAGGCACGCCACCGCCGCCACTGCCACGAGCGAGCACATGACGCAGACCGCGGCCACCCCCATCCGCCGGAACATGTCCGCCTCGTGCCGGAACACCAGCCGGATCCCCTGAAGAAGAAGAAGAAGAAGAAGAAGAAGAAGAAGAAGAAGAAGAAGAAGAAGAAGAAGAAGAACGTTAGTACACTACGCTGCTGCGACGGCGGCGGCCAGTCCGAAAACTTCAAACAAGTTGCCTGCATGCATGCATTGCGTGCTCGTAGCTAGGAAGAGAGAATCGAGGAGAAACAAAATTTCATCTAGCTAGGTTAATCTTCGATCGATCGGATCTGTGTGATATATGGAAGCAATTCCGATCTACAGGACTTCCCTCTTGGAAAGTTTTCAGTTTTTTCCGTACGCACCTTGCCATATTGAAAAAATATTGAAATGGTTAATGACATTTGTTGTGAAGATCTCCCAGATACTTGCCTCCTTAATACGTGCAATCTTCCATAATTTGGTAGCTAGTGTTGTAGTGGGCGTGGCTCCTCTGCAGTTCTGTTGTTACTGTACTTGTACAGTACTTCAGTAAATCTGCCGTCAAATTCAATCGAACGGATCTGCTTCTAATCCTCCATGCACTGCACATCGAACTGGGAACAAATTCCTTATGATTAAGGAGACATGGAGGGAAAATCTGCTTATCGAACGCATATTAACAAGTTGGCAATTTACTGGTGACCAAGTAGGCCGGCCGGCCGGAGACGTCGGCTTCGTCGACGGCTGCCGCCGGTGCTGGCCTTCTCTATCCAGCAATCAACAATACGGTTCCGAGTGCTGGCTGGAGACGTCGGCCTCGTCCACGGCTGCTGCCGCCAGTTCGAGTGCTGCTCCTGCAAGTCTGTAAGGGCACCTCCAACGGGCTGGAGCATACGGACACCAAATCGGACACATAATTGTCCGTTTGGGGGCGGACCACGGACACATTTTGGGCTTTGTCCGTTTGGGGTGGAGGTGCCCCCAACAGTCTGGCGCATGTTTGCCCACCGGTCCGAATTTTATCAAATAGTTCACAAATTTATAAATAGAAAATAGTAGTTCACAAATAACAAATAACAACGTTTATTTCAATAAAAAGTTCATGGACTGAAATAAATAGTTCGTTCAATGAAATTAGTCATCATATGCACCTGTTGCATCTGGCCTCGCCTCGGAGTAGTCATCATATGCCCTCATCCCTTCTAGCAGACGCATGAACAATGGCCGGCCCATACGAAAACGGCGACGAAAGACAGAGGCAGGATATGTTGTCTTCACGGGTTGAAGTAGTCCTTCCAAAGTTGGAGGTGGCCTTTGTCTCGCTCACGATCCAACGCGGGTGCTCGCCCAACGACAGACCCGACATGCCGAGGCAGTGCATTCTCGTTGAAGTTTGTGGATGAGAGTGGCCGCGGCCATCATGATATCGCTGTCATCGTCCGACGATTCATCCGATGTATCGATGAAGGTGTGGTAGAAGAACTCATCATCGCTATCCATCTACATGAAAGAAATATTAAGAACATGCTACACCATTTGCACTCCTCCAAATGCAAAGAAAGGACAGCAATTGTTCAGTACCTTGTTCGGGCAATTCGTCGAGCACCTTCGTGGCGGTGGACTTCGCGGCCGAGGCGGAGACAGAGGACGAGGGCGGCCGGGGCGGGAGAAGAAGGCGAGGGCGGCCGGGGCTGCAGCAGTGAGCGAGGTTCGTCGAGCACCTTCGTGGCGGTGGACTTCGTGGCCGAGGCGGAGACAGAGGACGAGGGCGGCCGGGGCGGGAGAAGAAGGCGAAGGCGGCCGGGGCTGGAGACGAAGGCGGCTGGTCCAGGGCGGCGGCGGCGGTCGCGGGAGGCAAAGGGGACGCGGAGGTGGGAGGGGTGGGGGGAGGGAATGTGTGGCTGGCCATTGGGCCCGAGGCGGACTGGGAGTACAAAGGGGCGGACCGAGAGGCTGTCCGTCCGGCCCAAAGCTGGACCAAAGTTGGGCCGCGTTTGGGACGAAATCATGTGTCCGCCCGGACACAGGTCCCTTTGCGCCAGCCCGTTGGAGCACCTCATTTGTCCGTTCGGACAAATATGGACTGGGCTGGTCCGTATGCGCCAGCCCGTTGGAGGTGCCCTAATGTGCAGATACAAATTTGGGGTCAAGTTTGTTTCCAATTCGATGTGCAGGGACGAATAAAAGCAGGTCTGTTCGATTAAATTGGACGGCAGATTTACTGAAGTATAACAACAGAAATGCAGAGGAGCCAAGCAGATCCGCGTTCGATTGAATTTGACGGCAGATTTACTGAAGTACTGTGCAAGTACAGTAACAACAGAACTGCAGAGGAGCCACGGCCCGTACGTCTATAGCTATTTATAAAAGTTGATGAGTTTTTTTCTTTTTCACTCGAGGTCACGTCTTACTACTGTTAGATCTTCCATCCAACGGTAATGTTTTGATCCTGCTCTCTTCTTACATCTCTCAACACTAGCTAAAAGGTAAAATTATTCAGCGTGTCACATGATATGAAATGGAAAAATATACCTTATGTTGGTATCCGGACCCTGAGCAATAGCCCGGCTGGAGGTTAGTGTTTAGTCAACATTTTAATATGACACCAACAAGACATGACACTCCAGATCGACAGAAAGAAAATAAGAATGCAAAAGGGAATATTTGCAGTCAGTTTGGATAAAAATAAATTGAGGGAAATGTAATATGTTATGCACAACAATTAAAAACAAATAATTATAGGATCCATCATCCTTATAGGAAAATAAACTAATGGTCTGGCTTGTGATGCACACTCCAGCAACAAATACAGTATGAAACGATGCTTTTAGGCATTTTACTAAACACACTGCATGCACTTAACATCACAAACATACCTCAACAGTCCCTGGTTCTCATGGAAGCCACTGCCCCGTCTAATCAAGCCCGTGCAAAAGAACCTCGGCATGCTGGACTGGAGGTGTCCTCTATATGTGCAGTTGTATGCATAGTCAATCGTGTATGCCATCTCCACGCTGGACTGGAGGTGTCCCTGGAGGTGGCCAGATCTTCCACCTGCACGCCACGAACCCGCACATCCACCGCCTCGAAACCCCTCTGCCGGCCTCCTGTACACTCGCCACCAACCTGCCGCCGCCGCCGGAGAGAGCAACGGCAGAGAGGTGACTCACCAGCAGCCTAGCAGCCCCGTCGAAGACGACGCCGAAAAGGGGAAGCCGCAGAGCACCAAAAAGCCAACGCCAACGACCCCACCACGCCAGCGCCGCCCACAAACCCCATATCTACACGCCGGAACGCAGATCCGGGGATTCCCCACCCTCCCGCCGCCGGAGCGGCCGCCGGAGAGTGTGGAATCACGCAGATACGTCGGCGGCCGCCGGGAGAACCTGATTCGCCTCCGATTCGCCTCTGAGCACTGTAAAGAGAGGAGGATTCCAGAAATAGGGTCGAGTGTCTGACGCGCTCACAGTTATACGACACAAGTTGTTAATGCGAATCAGGAGAGTTCAGACAAAAATAGAAGCTTGCCTCACCTCGAGATGCTCGACCAGCGCCTGCTCACACGCGGTCGACGTCCTCTGCGCGTTGCCGGTCAGGCAGCACGATTTCCCGGCCTCCCCGTTGAGACGTTGTTCCATTGTTATGTTGTGAATATAAGCAATTTTCCGATTAAACTAATCCAAGAATAAATCATGAGCATGACGTAAATAATAGTAAGCACATACTGATACTTGACAATATTATCATGTACTAAACAGACGGTAGAAAGATCTACGCAAATCGCTAGTACTGCAGACATAGAAATAAACAGGAGAGGGATAAATATGTTATACCCTCCTGTAGGCCAGTTGGCCATAGCAGCAGCGGAAGCAGAGGCAGCGGCGGCGGCGGCAGCAGCAGTGGCGTCCTCGGTACTCATGATGATGACAAAGTCGACGCAGACGAACGGAGGCGAGCAGTCGCGTAGAAGACGGTCCCCAAAAACCTAATCGCCCTTCTCCCGTACAGTATTTCGAGAGGTGGGGTTTCCTTCTGCCTCACGAGGTCGGCCTCGAGCGCCGCCTCCCGCGCCCCAGCCCGCCGCAACGCCCGCGCCATGAAGAGGCACGCCACCGCCGCCACTGCCACGAGCGAGCACACGACGCAGACCGCGGCCACCCCCATCTGCCGGAACATGTCCGCCTCGTGCCGAAACACCAGCCGGATCCCCTGAAGAAGAAGAATGTATCGTAGAACGTTAGTACACTAGGCTGCTGCAACGGCGACGGCCAGTCCGAAAACTTCAAACAAGTTGCCTGCATGCATGCATTGCGTGCCCACCAATTGTCATCGGCAGTGACGGGGCCATCCCGGTCTGACCGGCCGCCTTGGCTGACGACAGCATGCACATGAAAATTGTCGGCTCATGCATGTTTCAGCAGTACGTGCTTCAATTTCAATGGAGTATTCAAAGCTGCCCAGGCTGAAGCTCCGCCGGCATGTCTTGATTGGCATTGTAATAAGCTCCGATCCATGTCAAAAAAAGAAAGAAGAAAAGTCGCCGGTCCCCATGGCCCTGACTGGTGACCGCCGTCCGCTGCTTGCCTCTGTGGCGGTGTCCTTGAGCAATTAATTCACGCAGACTTGCAGGAGCACGAGTCTTTTTTTAGACCAAAAAAAGGAAAAGTGGCGGAGCCACATGATATGCCGGGTATGCACTGGAAAATGCCCCTCTCTGACCTGGGCGGCACGGCATCTGCACGCATTCAATCCATGGTTCTGGGCACTTCACGATTCGGAACAGGCAGAGTGTACGACGAGATGTATTCGTCGGTTTCGTATCTCTGCATATCGGAGGACCCGCAGCAGACTCTGACACGACTTTACTGCGGCGCAGGTTACCGTTCGAAGCCTAGCTATAGCCAACACTCTATAATGTAACTTTATTTGTTATTACTAATTAAACTATTCGCTAATAATGCCAGCACGTACCATGTCTATATAATTCCAGCACGCTTTGACCACAACCGTCGTGCCACACTAATTACACTATTCACTAATGACACTATTTAGGAACATTGAGGAACAAAAAAAGACAAATATAGCATGTACTCTTAGAGTCCTTTTTTTTACTTTTGTCTTTTTGACACTAATGACACCATTCACTTTAAATTTCTCTCTTTTTTAATTTATCAATGCTCTTTTCGAATTTGGAGATTGTAGACACATATCTTATGGAGGCTCACATTTTTTCTTATAATTTAAAAAAATTAAAAGTGTTTTTTAGTGGTAGCACATGGAGCACCTAAAGGGGTGAGAGACTAAATATTCTTTCATATCCATTTCGACAAAGATATTCTCTCATATTACACGTCCACAATGCTGAAAGTTTTCTAAGTTTCTGCAAACCAGTGTGCGCCATGATGATTAGTTATGTCAAAGGTGAGACTGAATTTTTTTCGGGTTTTTGACTCCCGAGGTCGAGTGAACCCTATGTTTTAAAAAATCGATCATTTTTATGAGTTTCAAAAAATGCTAAAAAAAATAAGATGTAGCCGTGCATCTCACAAACATGCAAAATATCAATTACAGATAATTCGTATTTTTGAGATACAAAAAGAAATGACAAAAGGGTCGAACAGAGTATTTATATTTTCCTAAATTTTATCAGATTTTGTTATTTTGTGTAGCCCATATTATAACGTGATTGAATTTGATATTATGCATGGTTGTTATATACGCCATCAGCTATATCTGGAAAAATTGGTAATTTTTTGAAACTCATAAATATGATTTTCGATTTTTTTAAAATGGAGGAGCACTCGAGTCGGGTAGTTAGAATTTTGAACGTGTGGCCAGGCAATTTTCTAATTAACAATTTGGGTTTGATGTGCAACAAATTTCATTTGTAAGATGACCACAGTTAATACTCGCAATCTGTCACTTTTAGCCGACGTAATTTTTCATCGATCATTCAGCTTTACAGCGATGATTTTTCAACTGCATGCGGGTTCGCCGCACACGCTACTGCACTGGTACGGAAAGCTGCATGACGCACAGCGCAGTTACTCAGTAGGCTGCACAACACGCAAAGCTGGCTACGGCGATCATTCAATGCTCCCGTATTCTTCTGTATTCAAGCTAGGCAGCCAAGATATGCAACCATGTACTACTAGTATAGGGAAAAAAAGGCCCGATCGATCAGTTGTAAAACTGCTCAGCTTGATTGGATTTGTGTAAAACAGTTCAGCTGAAATCGTGCGTGCAGCGTGCGGCTAGAAGGGGGAAAAAGGGGATCAACTACAACTGCTCAGCCTCGGATTATTCTCATACGTCTCACAGATCTACCATCTACACGTCTGCAGAATACAGAATTACACACCGATCCGATCATCGAAACCCCAATGGCGAGACGCTCACGACTACACCGTCGGCCGGCACGACGCCTCGCCCTCCCCCAGATCAGGAGGAGACGAGGAGTGTGTGCCCCGAGCACCCGATCGCAGTTGAATTTGGACGCCGGCACGGTGGCACGCCGCTCACGCAACAACGCCTAGAGGTTTTCGCCGGCCGCTGCGTCCCACGACCGCGAAACCAGGGTAATCGACTCCCGTGAGTTACTTTTTTTTTGCTTTGACACCGTACTACAAGCAAATTTACATTTTTTATTGGATTGGTAAATAAATTTTATTTAGATGGCAAATAGTTTTTTTGGGTGCGGCATACCCGATGGAAAAATCCTAGAACCGCCACTGCAAAGGAGCATGAGTTCTAGGATTTAGGATTCATATGGATTTAGGGCGAACATCAGAAAAAGCTCCAATCCATATGAGCGTATGAGACCAACCGTAGCATGTATATTTGACAAAAGAAAAAATCAC
Organism: Poa pratensis; assembly: GCA_947311845.1. NCBI lineage: Eukaryota > Viridiplantae > Streptophyta > Magnoliopsida > Poales > Poaceae > Poa > Poa pratensis. The sequence goes on along the minus strand of CAMZMU010000069.1, from coordinate 13,151,460 downwards.
GGATGATACTGCAGCATGCACGCACACGGCACACGTACCAGGTTACTCCGGAGAGGTCGAAGCTCGTGCACGCGACTTGGTACCTCACGGTGGGACCCGAGCCCCACGCCGTGGAGCTCTAGCTCGGGCGCGTTAATGGCGGACGCGGTGGAGTGGATCTCCGAGAACAAAACCTCCGTCACATTCGCGTGAGAGCCAGCGACCAGAGGTTTATAACCCGTGGACGCTCCGCGCTTAGTGTCGGTGATCGAGTAGTACACATCCGCGGTGCGGAAGCCTGCCGCGGCCCGGCTGGCGATCGCCATGATGTTGTCGACGGGGACGGCGGCGGAGACCATGCCGGCGTCGCCGACCGGCGCGGAGAAGACCACCATCTGAACGTCGGGAAGGGCCAACCCGGCCCTGAGGGCCGCAGGCGAGCCGCTCTTGACGTCGGCGAGAGACCGGGCCGCGTTGGGCAGGTGGTGAGGCGGCGGTACCGCCGCGAAGCGTCCGACGCCGCGGCCGGTGGCCGGGTCGGCGGCCTGCATGTACCAGTTGCCGCGGGGGCTGGCGAACATCGCTCTCGGCTGGCCATCCTCGCCGCGGTAGTAGGTGAAGACGGAGCCGTCGACGCCCGCTTATGACATCTCGGCCACCTGCGGCTGCATGGCGAACGCCATGAACAGCTTTTGTCGTTCCACCTGACTCAAACACGTAGCAGCAAATGCATGAGTTATAAAAATTCAGTAGTAGTAGAATCGAATTAATTTGGCCATACGTGTTTACATCTTACTCCCTCCGATTCACCATGATTTATTCATTTGTAAAATCTTTAATACAAAATTGCGTACAAAATCTATTTTGTTTTTGCGAAACACAGTACAACACAGACGCTCATATACACGCGCACACACTCACCCCTATGAATGCACGCACGCACACCCTACCCCCACGAGCACCTCCGAGATACCGAGTCGGCGGGTCAAGTCTTGAAATTGACGAAGTCACCACGGACGCCTCGCTGTTGACGGGAACGTCGCCTCCCACTGAAAAATATTCCGCCTAAATGAGAAACACCAGCATCAAACCTGGGGTTTGAACTCTGGTGGGCTGGGGATACAACCATCCTCCTAACCATCTTGCCACAAGCAATTTCTCTACAAAATCTATTTGATACTAATTTTTTTCATTTCTACGTATTAATACGGTATCCTATGGTAACAGTGTCACATCTCTCTTCATTAATTACAGTGACACATCAGTTTTTGTTCACGCATGTAATGCATGATACTACCTATGATAATCCATTATGCATAGTCGTATGATATTCTGCAAGAGTTGTATGTTATATAATATACAACTACAATATTTTTCTTCATAACATATAGTGCCGCACCAGTAATTTGCCTATAAAAGTTGTATGAAAATTAGCCATGCATGCATTAGAAAAAACAGGAATAACTAAACGAAATGAGATTGGTTTATTACGTAGGAAAAAGTGCTCATAATTTTTAAACACCCCGCAACGATGATGGTTGAGCGGTTTGCTTCGAGGAGAGGTTGAAAGCCGGCGACAACATGCACTAGCGACACATCCATGGTGCTTGCGGCAGTGACGATAGTGGTTTTTTTACGTGCTGAGAAGTCAAAAGGTACATGAGAACCGGACGCGGCGATTTGGGTAGTGGGTGCAGATGCACCCACTACCCAAAAAACATTTTTCTAAATGTCAAAAAATTCAAAATAAAATTTTTGCATGTAGTCCAACACATTTCAAGTCAGCACAAAAAGTTACGCGAAGAAAAAACTTTTTTTGCAACCTGTGCAAAAAAGACAAATTCGGACATACCGAAATGTACATATATGTGTCGGAATTTTGTCTTTTTTGTACAGGTTGCAAAAAAAGTTTTTTCACCATGCCAATTTTTGTGCTAACACACCACGCTGTAACATACATCCGGATTTTTTTCTGAAATTTGTTGACATCCTGAAAAAAAACCAAAAATAAATTAGCTAATTGGTGCATCTAGACCCACCACCCGGTTTGAATATCCGCATGAGAACCACAGCCATTATAATTGGAGATCTCTTATAATTGTTCCATGGACAACCTGCGGGCATGCACACGTGATGGTGAGGGAGAGGTCAACTAAAATGAAGACTGCATATATTTTGTTATATTTTTATAAATTATGTTTATTTCCTTTGTATTTAAAGAAACTAGATGCACATCAAACACGCATATAGGTTGAAGAAATGATGTCGTTTTTGGCTTGAACTTGCATTTATTTTCAAAGTATACAAGCACAATTTATTTATATGCAAGCAGACACATATTTATTAAAAATATTTAAAAATCAAATATAGATTGCACAATCATAAGTTTTTTTTGGTGCAAGAGGCCCGACAAGGGATGTTGCAATGATGTTCCACTGGTCTAACAGTAACATCTGTCAGAACGTTCAATCCATAAATGCTAGTCAAGTCACCAAGTGTTTCCACTCATCTAATGGTGACCATTTGTTGCCA